>CM038216.1:119897093-120055860 GCA_021442155.1 Cymbidium sinense
AAAATTTTGTCTTTTAAGATCCATCCTAACAAAAAAAGATTTGATTGAAATATTCTTAGCTAAAGAAGCTCAATAAGAAAATTTATTCAATATATATGGATATACCTAATAACTTAATGCCATATGTGATCTTGTCAATACACAGCCATTATTCAAGCTTCGGTTTATAAATGAGTCAAATGTGAAAAATCCTTGATTCGGCGTGTTCGACTTCGACTAAATAAAAAAAATATATATATATATATAAAACTCATGCAATGAGAATGAAAAAGAGAAATGCTGAATTTAAGTGCAGAACCTGTGGCCGGTTCTTTCCAACATACCAGGTCCTTGGAGACCACAGAACCGGCCACATCAGGGCAAAGGAGGTGGTGGAGATAACAAAGGTTCAGGCGAAGTTTCATAAGTGTTCGAATTGCGGGTTGTGTTTTACGATGGTTAAGGCTCTCGGTGGACATATGAGAAGGCATAAACGTGTGGCGACAGAGCTCACACTTGGTTCGAGTTGGCCGGAGGAGAGAACTGCGAAAAAGAGAATCGGATTGAATTTGGACTTGAACTCGATCCCGATGGACGACGATGAAGATTAAGTTGAGCTGCTAGCTCACGTGCATGTTAAAATTAGGGTTAGGGTTAGCGAGGCTATAATTTATAAGCTTCTCTAACAGTTTAATACATCTATCTGTTATTATTTTTTAAAAGTTATATTCATTAAATACTTGTAAAGTTGACTGATTAATTGCTTTCTTTGAGGAAGTTTTACATGAAGTTTTATGTGATTTTCTGTTAATTTAGAATCTTAATTTATGTTTATGCTGCTACTATTGGTGGTAGGCTCATGTTGCTGGTTATTTGGATGAATTGTAATAGCTTTTGTACATGATTTTATATTTGCTATTAGCATATTTTTATGAGTTGTTAATGTAGAGATCTGACATGTTCATTTCAAAAAACATAATAATGGTGAATTTCTTCCAATCCATTATAAATTTAATATTTATAATTAAAGAGATTATTATATGCGGAATTTGGATATGACTCTATTATATATTTACATGACTTAGTGGTCTCTAAATTAACAACTCAAAAATATATTAATATATAAACCCATGTACAAAAGATATTATAATTCATCCAAATGCAACATGAGCCTACTACCACCAATAGTGGCAGCATAAACATCAATTAAGATTCTAAATCAACAGAAAATCACATAAAGCAAAATTAACCAGTCGACTTTACAAGTATTTAATGAATAATCAATTTTAAAAAATAATAACAGATATATGCATTGAACTGTTAGCCTCGCTAACCTAATTTTAACATGCACGTGAGCTAGCAGCTCAACATCGTCGTCCATCGAGTTCAAGTCCTCAATCCGATTCAGTTCTCTCCTCCTGCCAACTCGAACCAAGTGTGAGCTCTGTCGCCACACGTTTATGCCTTATATGTCCACCGAGACCCATCGTAAACACAACCTGCAAATCGAACACTTATGAAACTTCTCACCCTCCACCATGACAGTTCTGTGGCCTCCAAGGGCCTGGTATGTTGGAAAGAACCGGCCACAGGTTCTGCACTTAAATTCACCTTTTGCCTTTTTCATTCTCATTGCTGAGATATATTACTGTATATATAAGCCAGGATTGCTTGGTAGTGAGGGAAGCGTATGGATCTCACGTCACTGTTATTCTTTTTTGAGTTTTGAGTCGTGAGTTGATTTGGTCTCATACTAATTAAGGCGGTGCTGGCTGTGTTTTTGGCTTCTCGGTGAAGGAAACTGCCACTGCAGGTTTTTTTTTTTTTTTTGGTTAGAATAATATTTATTTATTGCAGTTTTATTAATAGTTTTTGTGTCCACGATAGCCTCTTAGGATGATATTTTATTTGGATTCGACTTTTTTTTTCAGTTTTTCACACATTTTTTTAATTAGTATTGAAAAAAAAGATAACAATCAGGGCCGTCAAAATATCTGTGATTGATTTCAGATTTAAAGATAAAAACAAAAAAAACATAAATCATATCAAACCAAGTGTGAGTGTTGGTCAAATTCGAGCAATTTTTTTCAACTTATTTATTTATAAAAAAGGAGCAAGTACAATTTCTATGCTATTATTAAATATGTTTAATATATTCTAAAATTATGAATGGCATATTATTTTAGTTTTGCTACACGTAAAATATTTGTGTAAAAATTATAAATATTTTAATGTAATCAAAATAATTAATTTAAAACTTTTTATGTAATTAATGTTCATCAATTTTTATATTTTTTGTTTTAACTCGACATTGAAAATAAGAAATAAATGAATATTTTTAGCCTTTTTTTTTATAATTTTAGGCTCATTTATATCTAGATTGATGGATGATGAAGATCAGTTTGAACATGAATAATTGTATTATTAGCAACTCACTAATATCATTTTGTAAGTAAATAGTATTTATTAATTGGGTGTTATTTGACAATAAGACCAACTTATCTGACCTCATATCATTGTATGTTATTACATAATATTAGAGGTGTACTAAATTTTTTATGATTCAATAAAGGTTAAAAACAATGAAGTGTGCTATATCCAATATTTAGGTCAGCATGTGGCATCATTGGGATTACTTACAGAAGATAAATGAGTTAATGTTTTCTATTAATTTATTATGTAATATGAATCCCTGACCCCTGGCAAAAAAATAAATAAAAATAAAATTAATAATAATCCATTTAACTGAAATGTTACTAGTGCCTTATAAAATCACAAAATATGTGGTGCATGATACACATAATATTGACGTAACAAATGAATTTAATTTTTTTCTAATTAGCAGTTCTAATGAGATCATTATTGTTTCTAAGTTTAAAATATATGTCAAGATGTTGAATTATCCTCAAGATTTATGATTCAAGAATATTGAATTATACTTTAATGAATAAATTGATGTTACAAGCAATGAGAATTTTGGAGCACCATGTCATTGAGTTAACATAAAATTTTTTATTTTATTTTTCTATTTTATATCTTTTGGTAATCCGCCCATGTGTAACTGCATATATTAGCTATTTATATATGTAATTTATTTATTTTTTACAATATTCATGTGGCACAATTTTTTTTTTATTTTGCCCATGTGTAACTGCTCAGGATTATGCCAGTCACATTTTCCAACAACAAGCTCTCTTGGGCATCCAACTTGGCAAATTTCATCGCCTTGTTAAATAAAAGGGAAGAGGAAGAGTTGACATGACAATGACAAGCTCTTGAAGAACAAGAGCTTTGAGTGTCATCCTTGTACCTTGTTTATCAGATGGTAAATCTTCATCGAAGTCATCGGAAATTGCACAGTACAATCTTGATGACCTTTCATCCTAAAAATAAAAATTTAATTATACTTGTTTACAGCCAACCGTGAGATACCATGTGAGAGTGACGTGATCAAATAGCAAATCCATTATACTTTAATTAGAAAAATTTTCATATAATGACGTGAGAGTAACATTAGCTAGTCCATTATACAAATTTTCATATAGTGAGAGTGACATGAGAGTAATATTAGCTAATCCATTACTCTCACGTCACTAACATTAAATTTTTATGAAGTTACAATCACGTCACTAACATTAGTGAGAGTGATGTGAGAGTTCATGTTAATTAGGTTTTTTTTTTTTTTTTTTTTGGAAAAATTAAGGGTTTAGCCCAATTTCATTCCAAATGTAAAAAAGATTATAAGGCTATGCTTACAGTAATCCCATAGGAACTGATGAAAGCAAAAGATAATAAAACACAAAAGCTAGTGTAAACCGACATATAGTAATGAGATAATTATTGCCAAATCAAGGACCTAGATCCTTAAGACCAAAACAAAATTCAAAGATAGTAAGGCAAAAAGATAGAGGTCCAATGCCGGAAAGCACAGCTGCCATCCAAAGGGTTATCGACGGGCCAGAAGTTCAGATTATCGGAGGAGATAGAAACCTGGTTTCAGCCATGAAAACTAGCAATAGACAGCATCTAATCGCCTCGACCCAATGTGCTTATAGTGATCATCATCGCCCTTCCTTAATCTAAAAAATGAGATGCAAAAGTGTCTAAAAGCATGATCCAAAAGTTTTATCCAGAGTTTTTCCAGCAATGTAAAGTATGTAAAATGTCAGTGACTATCTCGAAATTTCCATCTTTTGAGCTTATAAGCCCACGGTGAGATCAACCATTCAATAGGATTTGCGTCGAGAATGAATCCTAGAGTTCCTTTCTTTCCAAATACAAAGTAATGACAATAATAAGATAACAGAGTCTTGCCATAATTTTATGATAGAGACCGCCTACATCACTCAACAATTGAGGAAGAGTTGTAGGCATTAATATAAAACTGCCACAAGGAAGAATCTTTTTAATAAGCCTTATAGATTCTTGACATTCAAAGAATATGTGAGAATGAGACTCTTGTTCAATATTATAGAAAAAACACAAATGTGTAATCTTCTTGTAGCAAGGGAATCAGAAGTTTTCAAACCCTTATGATAAGCCATCCAACAAAATAAAGCATAATTAAGAGCACAACCTTTGAACCAAATCTCGTTTGCCCAATTAACCTTAGGGACCAGCTTGAAAAGTGAATTCAGAATTGCTTTTGAATTCAGAACCGTGAAGGAGTTCCAAAGAATCACATCAGAATATTGCATTGGAGTAAATTCATTCAAATAGTTAAAACATTCAATAGATAACAGATGTAAGCCAATTGGGATATTCACAACCCCATTGTGAAAAATGTCATTAAATGATGCATCAGCCGGTTTGTGAAATAGAGCAAAGCATTCATTCCCAAGCAGTTCGTATAAAGAGGATCCCTTACACCAAGGATCATTGTATAGAGATAAAGAGGATTTCTCTCTTGGGTATAATTCAATTTTTCCCCTATATAGGTTGCAAATAGCTTAAGCTCTTTCCACAAAGGAGAATGTCTACCAGAATCTTTTTACCATAATGATGAGTACTTACTTTGGCACCATAAAGCAAAAGAGGAAGATAGATTGAGAACTTTCCACATACATTTGACTTTGCATAAAGTATTAAGAGTAAAAATAGAATGTAAGTAACCCCTCCTATTAGAGGCATTGCTATTTTATTCCAAGAAATCACGTCATGTCACTAACTAAAATTAGGTTATCAATTAGGTAATGTTATTGGCGTGAGAGTGACATAACATGAGAGTGATGTGAGAGTGACGACATTAGAGTCACTAATTAGGTAATTTTAGTTAGTGGCGTAGCAGAGTGATGTGAGAGTGAATAGTAATGTTATCTCACATCACTAACATAATGTTAATGGATTACCTAATCTTAATGGATTAGTCACTCTCACATTAATGGATTACCTAATGTTAATGAATTTCCTAATTTTAATGGATTACCTAATGTTTAATTTTAATGGTTAATGGATTACCTAATTGATGTGAGAGTGGCGTTAATGGATTACCATTAATAATGAGTTCAAATCGATTACATGAATGGGCGTGAGAGTTAATGGTTAATCCTTTAACGTCACTCACATAATTAAATACCTAATGACATTAACGTTATAATTGATTTGAACTTTTATTACTTATTAAGGTAATACATTAACGTTATAATTGATTTGAACTATTAGTCATTCTCACGTAATTGATTTGAACTAATTATTACCGTCAAGGTAATCCATTAACGCCACTCACGTAGTCGATTAATGTATATTACCTTGATTTGAACTGTTAGTGGATTAATGTATATTACCTTGATGGTAATAATGTTAATGGATGTTAATTGATTAATGTTAACATATATTACCATCAATCCATTAACTTTAATGTACGTTAATGGATGTTAACCCATTAATGTTAATGCATATCACCATCAAGGTAATCCATTAACATCACCAATTAATTAATACATTAACATTGATACATTAATGCACCTAATTAGTTCAAATCGATTAACATCATTAGTTGGTAATCAATTAGGCCAAGGTAACAAATTACGTTACTTTGATGTGAGAGTATTACCATCATTAGTTAGGTATTTAATGGATTACCTAATGTTAGGTATTTAATGGATTACCAAATCAATTAGTTAATACCTAATTAGTTATTAACTAATGATGATAATACTCTCACATTAGTACCTAATTAGGTAATACTCTCAATTAGTTAATTAGTTAGGTAATATTCTTAATTAGTTAATTAGTTAGGTAATACTCTCAATTGAGAGTGTTACCTAATTTGTTAATTAGTTAGGTAATACTCTCAATTAGTTAATTAACTCTCAATTGAGCTAGGTAATACTAATTAGGCAATACTCACAATTACTTAGATAATACTCTCAATTAGGTAGGTAATACTCTCAATTAGTTAGGTAATAACATTAGGTAATACTAATTAGGTAATACTCTCAATTGATTAATGTATTACTGGTAATACTCTCAATTATATTACTTATTATTATTACCAATGCTCTCATTTGATTAATGTATTTACCTGGTAGGTAATATCCTCATTAGTTAGGTAATACTCTCAATTGATTAATGTATTACTATCAATTGATTAATGTATTACCTAATTAGTATTACTCTCAATTGATTAGTATTACCTAACATTACTCAATTGTGAGTGTCACCTAATTAGTTAATTGAGAGTATTACCTAACTAATTGAGAGTAATACCTAATTAGTTAATTGAGAGTATTACCTAGTTGGTGAGTATACCTAATTGGTTAATACTCTCGATTGATATAGTTGGACCTAATTGGGTACTACTTAGTTATAACATGAGAGTATTACTAGCGTCGGTGAGTATTACTAATTGGTTATAATGTTGGTGGCGTTGTATTACTAATTAATATATCAATTCGGTCAATAACGTAATGTATTACTTAATTAGGTAATGCTCTCAATTAGTTAGTTATAACGTTATAACTAATTAATTAGGTAATACTATCAATTAGTTAGTTATAATGTAATTACGTTCATCGATTAGGTAATACTCTCAATTAGTTAATTATAACGTTATAATATTATTACCTAATCGATTAGTTAGTTATAACATTATAATTAGTTAGTATTACCTGATTGGTAGTTGGTTATCAGTAGTTATAAGCGTTAATCAATTATGTTACTCGATCACGTTAATGTATTAATGTACATTATAATTAGTTAGTTAATACTCCTAATTACATTAATTGATTAGGTAATACTCTCAATTAGTTAATTAGTTAGGTAATAGCTTAATGTAATTAGTTAATTAGTTAGGTAATAGATTAACATAATTAGTTAATTAGTTAGGTAATACTCTCAATTGATTAGGTAATACTCTCAATTAGTTAATTAGTTAGGTAATACTCTCAATTAGTTAATACCTAATTAGTAATCGAATCAATTAGTTAATACCTAATTAGGCAATCCATTAAATACCTAACTAATGACGGTAATACTCTCATGCTAATCGATTACATTACTAACTGTTAGTGACGTGAGAGGATTGCCTATTTATTTTACTTGAGTTAGTGGCATTAGTTAGAAAATCAATTAGGTAACATACCTAATTACGTTACTAATTAGCTCAAATTGATTACTGTTAGTGACGTGAGAGTGACATGGGAGTAACATTATTGTTAGTTAATTAGTTAGGTAATCAATTAGATAACTTACCTAAGTACTGTTAGTGACTAACATTTGGTAATATATTAATGTATAATTATGTTATAATTGATTTGAACTAATAACATTAATCAATTAGGTCTAGTGACGTGAGAGTGATGTGATAGTAACATTACTATTAGTGATGTGAGAGTGATGTGAGAGTGCATGAGAGTAACATTAGTTAATCCATTACTCTCATGTCATTTAATGATATGGCAAAATTTCACTAGTTGAAGCACGAATCTAGATATCGAACACTGTCGATTTTGAGTCTGTAACCACCGATCAAGCACATAAAATATAATTAAAAACTTTGGAATATTAGTCAGCTCCTAAATATAAAGTGTTTATAGGCAAATCGAGCGTCTTGACGAGCCGTATCTAACAAGCCAAAGATCTCTTAATTCTGACCTCATTTGAGCATTCAAATACTTAAAATATATCTGATGATCAAAGAAATCATTTTGAGCCGTCCGATGGAGTGGTTTAGATTTTGCAACAGAAATGTCACTCCTCTAATCTATAAATAGCCCCTCATTCTTCATATGTGGGTGAAAAATGGAAGAGAGGAGAGAGCTCGAGACTCAACGAATCTCAAAGCCTCAAAGCTTAATCAAAGCCGGCAAATAGTCATCGATCATTGCACCCAGCGGTCGCGACCCGCCGCCGGCCACCATCGTCGGATATCGTCGCCATGACATCGCCGTCGGTCCGCCGTTGACCACCTCCGGCTGGTCACCGCGCGTGGACCGTATGCCATCACTACTACTCGCCACACCGCGACCACCCGTCCACCATCGCCGTCAATCATCACCGCCGGTCACCGCTGCCGTCGATCATCGCGATCCGCGATCCCTCGCTGCCGGCGTTGGCCCCACTACCGAACATCGCCACCCGCGGTAGTAGCGCCCGTCATCCGCGCTTTCGCGACCACCGCTACGACCATATCTACCCGCGGTCATGGCTCTTATCGCCATTACCGCGCCACCACCGCCGGTCCTGCGACCCGCATTACCATTCGGTCCGCACCGCCGCGTTGCCAACCATCATCGCCAGTCGCCACCTCCAACCACTGCCGGTCAATATCGTTGGTCACTGTTGACAGCCGCCACTGGTCACCACTGCTAGCTGCCACCACCCTACAATCACCAGATCATCAGTGATAGTTACTATTTACCATCGTCGACTACCACCAACAGCTATTGCAGCCCAATCTCAGTTGCATAAATGTTGTTACCTATTTCTGGATTTCCATTGTCACCCTTTCTCACATACAACTTTGTAATTCTATTATCAGAAAAACTTATACTTTGTATTCCAAAGCAGATATATAGTGGAACATTTTTACTGGGCTAAGTCTCGTGATTTTTTTCTCTCTTTTTGAGGTTTTTCAATGTAAAAATTCTAAAGTTTCTTGTTCTCTCTTCAAATATCTATGTGTGTGCTAGGTTTCTCAACAAGTCTAAGGCATAAACTTTTTTTCTACTGCAACTGATTTTCTAACACAAAATAGTTTGACGCCATCTGTGGGAAACATTCTCTTTACATCTTCACAATGGTTAACAATCTAACTTTTTGTTCAGAATAGCTCCACCTATATGGTGAAAAAAATCTTAATCTCGAGGAACACATAAGAAGAATGAAGATTCATCAAACTTCGATCATTCAACTTTTGTTGGAAACGTGGCAACTCTTAATCTCAAAAGGTCATCCAAATCAATATTATGAAAATCTAATTGATTACCAGTTCGAGAAGCAAGTCAATAATACTCATGAAGAAGGCAAAGATCAAGGAGCAACTTTGGCTACAACCTAAAATGAATATTTTTGATTTGACCTCCTCCACACAGGTTAAATGTCACCGAGTAACACTCTGACAAACAACCTTAGATATGTCATAACTTTGTACATAATCCACACAGGTTAACGCCATCGAGTAACACTTTGACAAATAATCTCGTATAGGTCATAACTTTGAACCTACTCCACACAGGTTAATGTCATATCTTGACAAAACAACCTCGAATGAGAGTTAAAACTATTGACTTTTTTCACACAAGTTAAATGTCATCGAGTAAAACTCGACAAACAACCTCGGATGGGTCAAAATACTTAGATTTCAGACCTCTTTCATACAGGTTAATGTCAAAATGTAACACTTTGACAAATAACCTCAGACGGATCAAAAATCCTTGGTGGATTCAATTCAGCACCTTTTATACAAGTTAATGTCATCAAGTAACACTTTCACAAACAACCTCGGACGGGTCAAAAATCCTCAAGCGATTTTGATTCACCCCTTTCATACAAGTTAATGTCATCAAGTAACGCTTTGACAAATAACCTCGGATGGGTCAAAAATCCTTGGCGGATTCGATTTGACCCCTTCCATATAAATTAATATCATCAAGTAACACTTTAACAAACAACCTCAGATGGGTCAAAAATCCTTGGCGGATTCAATTCGACCCCCTCTATACAGGTTAATGTCATCAAGTAACACTTTGGCAAACAACCTCGAATGGGTCAAAAATCTCCAGCAGATTTGATTCAACCTCTTCCATACATATTAATGTCATCAAGTGACACTTTCACAAACAACCTCAGATGGGTCAAAAATATTTCACATATTCTTTCAACTTCTTCCATACAAGTAACTGGCATCAAGTAACATCTTGAAAAATAACACTCTTATCTGCCATAATTTCTGTATTTTTTATGAATGGTTCCTAATCAATGCTTCCCCACCACCTTGGCAGTTGTCAACTGTTGAACCATCTATTAGAGTTTCAAGAAAAACAATTTTCTATAAACTATGAGCCTTGATCGCTTCCAAACTAGGCGTCGACAAGTCTGATTGGCCTCTCAAGGGAAAACCAGCCTCGTCAGATGAACTATTTGCCTTCATCACCTCCAAACTGATTGGTATGTTGGGGAGAGTTGATGCCTCTTTTGAGGGAAAATCGGAGCCTCACTATATGAACTACGGGCCTTGATCACCTCCAAACCCGGTCGGTCTGACGAGGATAGTTGATGTCTCTTTCGAGAGAAACTCGGAGCCTCACCGTATGAACTACGGGCATTGATGACCTCCAAACCTAGTCGGTTTGATGAGGACAGTTGACGCCTTTTTCAAGGGAAAACCGAGCCTCAGGTATGAACTATGGGTCTGACACGGTTGGTGATGAGGGGCAGTTGGCCTCTTTCGATGGAAAACTAGAGCCTCGCCGTATGAACTACAAGACTTGATTGCCTCCAAACTCGGTTAGTCTGACGAGGATAGTTGACACCTCTTTTGAGAGAAAATTGGAGCCTTGCCGTATGAACTACGGACCTTCATCGCCTCTAAACCTGGTCGGTCAAGGCAGTTGACACCTCTTTCAATATAAAATTGGAGCCTCGTCATATGATCTACGGGCCTTGATGGCCTCCAAAATCGATTGGTCTAGCGAGGACAGTTTATGCCTCTCTCGAGAGAAAATTGAAGCCTCTTTGTATGAACTATGGGTCTTAATCAACAAAGAAAATAACCTTCTTTACAGAAGAAGGTTAGAGCATTGCTGACAAAAAGAAAAAAAATTTATTACCTTTAGCCCCTAAACTTTTGCTAGATAATTTATTATCCAACACAGAAGAACATTAGAGCATATGGAAGAAAATCGTGTCTCCTTCTTGACTCCAACGGGGTGGGGGTGTTTATAGATCCATAATAGCCAATAGGGGTAAGGGGAATAAATTTTGAGAAAAAATTTGGAAATATTTAAATAGATTTTAAAATTTTTGAGCTCAATTATATCTTTTCTTTTATAAAAGTGAAAAAAAGGGGAAGAAAATATAAAAAAATTCAAAAAAATCCAAAAATTTTGCTCATGCACATTTTTACAGAGGGGTCATGTAGTTTGCACTTTGGCTGTAGCCCAAACCTCTGACCGTGAGAGCCTCATGCACTCACCCTGTGCGTGCACTCTGGCCTACCTTTTGCTTTGTGAACATAGTCTTGCGCAATTAAGATCTATTATATGTGATGCAAGGGTTAATGAACCCATAAATTTTATTAACATTGAAGAAGTTATTATTTTCAATTATTTGGCATGTATTTTTGGATGATAGAGATAATTTCATCCAAAAATAAGGGGCAACTGATATGACACTAAAAATTCTACTAGTTGAAGCATGAATCTTGATGTTGAAAGCAATCTGATTCTGAGTTTAGACTTACCCAAATTAAGCACTTAAAATATAATTAAAAATTTTGGGATATTAATTCGACTCCTAAATATGTAGTGTTTATAGTCAAATCGAGCATCTTGACTTGCTGAATCTAATAATCCCAATATTTCTTAATTCTGACTTCATTTGAGCATTCAGATACTTAAAATACATCAAATAACCAAATGAATCATTTTAATGTCCATGGAGTGGTTTGGATTTTGCATGTATTTATAGAAATTCAACTCCTTTAATAAATAGCACCTCATTCTTCATGAGGGGAAAGAGATGAGAGCTCGAGACTCGATGAATCTTAAAGCTTTCGAGCCACCACCGGCCGTCGAATCGCCATGGTCAACCATCCGGCTGCGCGGCGATTACCACATCATCGCGCTCACGATCGCGCCCCGCGTCGGTCACCCGCGTCGGTCATCCTCAACCGCGTCGATGGTCACGCACTGACCACCACATCACCACTGCCGGTCATCCGCGACCGTCGCCCGGTCCGCCGCGACCGCCCGGTCATCTCGATACGATCACCATCGTCGATCACCACTGCCATCAATCATCGCCATACCACGTCTCCGTCTGCTGGTCACATTGACCACCACGCGATCATCCGTCATCATCGGTCATCATCGTTATTGTTCGCCATTGCCGACCACCACCACCCACCTTGGTCATCGGTATCATGCGGTCGTCGACCATTGCCGGCCGACCACGGTGATCACCGGTCGATCATTCTTGACCCGCTACCACCATCACCGATCACCGCCACCAACCACCATCGTTGGTCCTTTTGACCATTATCGCTAGGCATGACCATGGTCGACTAATATTGTTGTCAGTGGTCGGGTAGCCATTTACCACCGCCGGATGCCACCACCCGAATGACGGATCATCACTAAAGGCGTGTTTCGTCAGCCACCAACAACTGTTGCAACCCAACCACTGTTGCATAACTATTGTCACCTGATTATGGGATTCCCATTATCGATTTCATATCTCTATAATTTCATTATCGGAAAACTTAAACATTATACTCCAAAGCAAATATATAGTGGAACCTTTTTTTGCTAGCTTTTCCCTCTTTTGGGTTTTTCACGTAAAATCCTGGAGTTTCTTGTTCTCTATTCAAATAATTGTGTGTTGGATTACTCAACAAGGCTAAGGTGTAAAGTTTTATTCTACCTCAACTGGTTTTCTAGCACGCAACAGTTTGGTGTCATCTATGAGAAACATTCCCTTTACATCTTCACAATAGTTGGTAATATGACTTTATGTTCAGAATAGTACCACCTATATGGTGAAGAAAATCTTACTCTCGAGAAACATATAAGAAGAATGAAGATTCATCAAACTTCGATCCTTCAGCTTTTGTTGGAAACTGGGGGGCAACTCTTAATCTCAAAAGGTCATCCAAATCAATATTCAGAATATCTAATTGATTATCAGTTCGACAAGAAAGTCAGTAATACTCATGAAAAAGGCAAATATTAAGGAGCAACTTTGGCTACAACCTCAAATGAATATTTCTGATTTGACCTCCTCCACACAAGTTAAATATCACCGAGTAACACTTTGACAAACAACCTCGGATAGGTCATAACTTTATACTTACTCCACATAAGTTAATGTCATCGAGTAACACTTTGGCAAACAATCTTGAATAGGTCATAACTTTGTACCTACTACACACAGGTCAACATCATACCTTAATAAAACAACCTCAGATGAGAGTTAAAACTATTGACTTCTTCCACACAGGTTAAATGTCGGTAAAACTCGATAAATAAGATGATGGGTCAAAATCTTTGTCAATTGATTCAATCTCTTTCATACAGGTTAATGTCATCAAGTAACACTTTGACAAACAAACTCAGATGAGTCAAAAATTCTTGGTGGATTCAATTGGGCACCTTCCATATAAGTTAATATCATCAAGTAAGATATTGACAAACAACCTCGGATGGGCAAAAATCCTTCACAGATTCGATTCAACTTTTTTATATAAGTTAATGACATCAAGTAACACTTTGACAAACAACCCTGAATGGGTCAAAATCATCAATGATTCGATTCGACCTTCCATACGAGTTAATGTCATCAAATAACACTTTGACAAATAACCTCGGATGGATCAAAAATTCTCTGCGGATTTGATTTGACCCCTTCCATTCAGGTTAATATCATCAAGTAACACTTTAAAAAATAACCTCGAATGGGTCAAAAATCCTTGGCAGATTTGATTCGACCCCTTCCATACAGTTCATGTCATCAAGTAACACTTTGACAAACCTCGAGATGGTCATCTCAGTGGATTCGATTCAACTTCTTCCATATAGGTTAATGTCATCAAGTAACACTTTGACAAATAACCTTGGATGGGTCAAAAATATTTTATAGATTCTTTCAACTTCTTCCATACAAGTCAATGACATCAAGTAACATCATGAAAAATGACACTCTTAAATTATTTTCTAGAATTTCTAAGTTTTTTGAGGAATGGTTCCTAATCAATGCTTCTCCACCACATTGACAGTTGTCAATAATTGAACAATCTATTGGAGTTTTAAGAAAATCAATTTTCTATAAACTATGAGCCTTTATCGCCTCCAAACCGGTCGGTATAATAAAGACAATTGATGCCTCTTTCGAGGAAAAATTGAAGCATCACTGTATGAAGTATGGGCCTTGATCGCCTCGAAACCAGGTCGGTCCGACGAGGATAATTGACGTCTCTTTCAAGGAAAAACTAGAGCCTTATTTTATGAACTACGGGCCTTGATCACCTCCAAACCTGGTAGTCCGACGAGAACAGTTGTGCCTCTTTTAAGGGAAAACTGAAGCCTCGTCATATGAACTATGGGCCATGATTGTTGTTGACCTCATTCTTAGAATGAGCTCTCAACCTCTCCATCTTAAACATAAAACTCCTCTTACACACTAAGAGTTTTCATAGTATTAAGACACTTCTAGTGATTAGGTGAACACTTACCTAACCTTAAAGACTTAGAAGAGTTAGCCATAGGAATAGGTCATGCCTTAGGGGTGTTAAGAAAATTTGCCTACCCTATGGCTTGAACCAAATCCTCAGTTCCTTCTTTCAAGTCAAACTCCAAATTCAAATCAACCTTGAACTTAAAATCAACTTCAATTCCAAAACAAACCTCAAATCAATTCCAATGAATTTTCTCAAATCCTGAATCAATTCTAAATGATTGAAACCCATCATTGAATTCCAAGTTCAAAAATCTTTCCTAAGTCCCTTTGATTCCATCTTATGGACTTAGCTCAAATAAAATTCAAATCACTTCAAACTCAAGGAATTTTCTCATAACCCATTTATATTCTCATTTATATTCACATATATATAAATGAAACATAAATTCAAATAATCAAAACTAAATCCAAAACTAAATTCCAAATTTTAAAACCTTTCCTAAGTCCCTTTGATTCCACCTTGTGGACTTAGCTCAAATCAAATCTGAATCACTACAAATTCAAGAAATTTTCTCATTTATATTCACAAATATAAATGTAATATAAATTTAAATAACCAAAACTAAATTTAAAACTCAAATCAAAATTCAGCCAAAATTCAACCTAAGTCTTTGAAATCAAATTCTTGAACTTAGCCAAATCAAATTCAAATCAAGCCAAACCCTTTTCTTCATGATTCAATCAATCCTTCAATTATAAATTAAACATAAACTTCAATCATCAAACTAAAACTAAATTCAAAACTCAAATCCAAATTCAACCAAAATTCAACTTTGAGCCTTTCTAGTCAAATTCTTGAATTTAGCTAAATCATACTCAAATCAAGACAAATCCATGATTTTTCTTCATGATTCAATCAATACTTAAATCATGAATCAAAATATAAATATAAACTTCAATCATCAAACTAAAACTAAATCCAAAAATCAAACCCAATTTAAACTCATTTCCTCCCTTTTGAACTTGAAATTGTCAAGTGAATCAAAACCCATTTGACTCCAAATCCATTGGGTTGGGTTTGGCTGACCCAAATCCATTGGATCTACTTTTGCTTACTCCTAGATGGTGTGGTTAAAATTTGAGCTCAATCAAGCTGGATCAAGCCCCAAGGAGTGGGCGTTGCCCTCTCCTACAGCTGAGCTCAGTGATGGATCATGGACCATCCATCCACGCATTTTGGATAGATGGTCCTAATTAAACCACATAGGATCCCTCAATTTATCCCTTAAGAACCACGGGTCTAATCCTGACCGTCGAGGAGAAAGCGCCTTAGCGAGAATAGTTAATTAATTAGGGATTTAATTAAGTTTTAATCACTAAAACTTCAAAAATATATAACTAAATGTAAAACAAATCAAAAAATATGAAATAAAATTCATTGTGAAGATAATTTAGAGGAATTCAATAAAAATATTTCTAATTAATTTTAGTAATGAATTTTCCTTAATTAGGGTGTTATTAAAAATTGAATACCCCTAATTACTCCTTAATTACTTCATTAATTGATTTCAAATTTTTCATATGTATTTAGTGGGATGACCTCTGAATCTCCTTATTTTCTTGGAATTTATTGATGAGTTAATTATGAAAGTCAATTAATGAATCCTTAATCACTCTTTTAAATGTAATTAAGCTTAATTAAGCATGTGAACAATGGTTTAATCCCTTGATTAAGTTAATTAAACTTTATTTAGGTGAAGAGGAAGTTTATGGAATGAGTTTGAGGTATTTTCCCCAAGTCAATCCCTAAAACCCTTTCCTTCCATAAGTTAAATTTAATTAAGGGCTAATACACTAATGACCTACTTAATTAACTTGATAAAACTTTCAAAACATTTAACTCAATCAATCCTTCTAGGGTATATACTTAGGTGTTCAATAACCTAAGTAGCTGAAAGAAATCAAATCCAGCCTACATGTGTGGGAAGGGTTATGAAAGTACTTAAATTAAGCTCTTTAGCTTAATTAATCATTAATTGTGAGCCAAATGAATTAGGTCCCTTTTTTTCTTAGGTGCATTATTAATTTAAATTCCTTGTGGTTTTATGTCATACATTCGCTCATAATATTTGGTTAAATATGTTAAAGTGGTGTAGGTAAGGGGTAATTAATGAATTTAATGAACACCTTAACCTAATCAAAACATAAAATCCATCTAAAGGTTCTAAAAATCAAACTAAAATAATATATATATATATATATATATATATATATATATATATATATATATATATATATATATATATATATATATATATATATATATATATATGGAGATGGTTCCAAAAACCTTCTCACATTTTCTAAAATTCAAATCAAACTCAAAACCAAATTTAAATTTCCTTAAACTAACTTCAATTCACTTTTAAAAATTTATTTCATAGGATTATCTTTAGGAATTAATTAGAGTGAATGAATTTATATGCTTACATTATTTCTTTCTTAAACATGCTAAATGTGTATGTCATTTGAAAATGAAGAAAATGAAGAAAAGAAGAATGAAGAAAAGAAGAAGAAAGAATAAAGACCCCATAATAATGAATTCCTTTATGATTGTAATTTATTCATTTGTAATCCAAGTTGTATAAGGGTAGAGCTCGGCTACCTAATTTATTTTTTGAGTTTGTGCGGTGGAGCCCAACCACACTTGGCCACTTATTCTTTTGCACTAGTTTTATAAATGGTTTGATCTTTTTTTAGCCTGTGCATTAAGATGACATATTTTTCTAGTTTCTTCCTTGCTTTGATGCATGGCCTAAATGATGATTAGACTCTTAGACAAAAATAGATTTTTTATCCAATTAATCAACTGAAAACTTAAAATTTAACAACTCATAACTTAACCTAAAGCTTAAGTTAAAAAAAAAATAAGATAAAATAATTAGGAACCCCTTAGTTGGATGTTGTACTTTCTTTCTCACATAATGCATAAAAAGCACATTATCTCTCTCTTGATTTGGAGCACTTCCACCCATGCTAGAGAACTTGGCTTTGAGAGCCATGGTGGAAACCTCCTTTCTTACTGATTTTGGCCCATAATCCAATTTCTCATGCATTAGGCGTATGAATTTTATAAGCCTGTGTCAAATGAATAGTCCAAAATGAAAATAAAAATATAATAAAATTTGCATTAAATTTAGGTCATTAAATCATGCCCTACATGATCTAGTCTCTTAGGGAGTGTGTTTAAGGATTTAGTTTCTTCCTAAATAAAAAATAGCTTAGCTAACTTACAAAAGCATATGACTTGCCTACATGAATTTAAAATCGTAGGAGGAGTTAGTGGTAGCCACCCCCAAGTGATTGTAAGTCCAAACAGTCAGGTGGTTTATCCTCTCTTAAAGAGGTAAACCAAATACCCATTTTCACCTTAGATGTAGTGTGCTTTACCAAAGCTCCCTAGATTTAGGATCCGATGTTGTTTCTTCCCTTTGCGGGCTACAAGCATAAATCCTCGCCTCTTAGGCATGTCCACGATCTTATGTCATGGAATTGTAAACCCTAAATTTCTAATAAAAATTCAACTCAAACAAATAAATCACTTCAATTTCAAAATATAAATCATAAGATAGTTTAAGATGATTAGTAGACTTTCTAGTATCATAAGCATCCCTTACTTATTCACCTTTTTGGATTTGATAATAACTCCCTCCTCTTGATCAATCCAACTTGATCTTCAAAAAAATAAACCAATTGATTGATAGTCTATCTTTGAAATATTTGGAGACAATGATCTTTACCTTAATCAAGAGTATTCTAAGAAATCATGTTCCTTAGAAAGTAATTAACTATGGGGGCTTGCCTCCATAGGAAACTTAGTAAATCTAGTTTAAAATAAACCCTACTTTACTTTTCCATGTAGAGTAAGTGAAGAATCTCTAGTACATACAAAGAGCCATAGTCCTTAGGAGTCCTTTTTCAAGTGATTAGGCCCATTATAGGGTGGTGACTTCTATATTTTGAGATAGTACGACTTTCTTCAATGTCGTGCCCGATCACCCTAATAAGAACATCTGCGAATCTACGTGGTGTCTCAAAAAGGTGTTATATTTTGGTTTTCATTTATCCTCTTTCCAAAAGAGATGGATGAAGGTAGGAATATATAATTTTCACCACAGATTTGTATGGCGACTCCGCTAGAGATGGTTCCTCTCTCCATCTTTAGAAAATGATCATTGTCTCTAAGTATCGATAGTGGATTTATACTTTGTATAAGTTTGAGACTATCTTTCCTTCCATTGGCACTTAGTTTATTTCATCCTTAAGCTAAGCTATTCAACATCCTTTAGGTTTTAGGACCTCATTGCATGTAGGTCTTAAAACCCCCATTGGGTTTCCCAATAGGTGAAAACATAAATTTAATAAAAGATAAATAACTAAAGACTTCCTTCTTACCATTTCCATGGTAAGGTAAGGTTCATCCCAAAAAAAATAAAGAAGAATCAATCCTTTATGAAAATATCAATTTCTAAAAAAACACTTTTTCAAAATGCACAAAATAAAATGTTTGCACAAAAATTTTGCTAAATCACCCTCATCTAACAATCTTCATGATTGTTATATGTTGATCATTCCAAAATCAAAATCAACAATCATATTTTCCAAAAATACAAGTGAACATCTTTACTCAATTCACTTTAATGAAGATTTCATTTTCAAAAATAAAATCCATAATAATTCTTTTCAAAAAGCAAAAGTGAACTTCCTTATTTAATTTATTGAATGATTATTTCACTTTTCAAAATTAAAATCCAACAATCATTTTTTCCAAAAGTACAAATGAACATCTTCACTCAATTTATTTTGATGAAGATTTTATTTTCAAAATAAATTTCAAAATCATTAATTCCAATAGCACAAATGAACATTCTCATTCAATTTATTGAATTAAGATTTCATTTTCAAAACAAAACCAATAACCATCTTTTAAAAAAAATTTTAAAACAACAATTAGATCTTTCATTTAGCATACTCAAATTTGCTAAGTGAAGATCCACTTTTAAATAAAAATTCAAACAATATTTGCATCTTTCATTTAGCATACTCAAATTTGCTAAGTGAAGATCCACTTTTTTAAATAAAAATTTCAAACAACATTTGGATCTTTCATTTAGCATGCCCAAATTTACTTAGTGAAGATCCACTTTTTAAAATCAAAATCAGAAACATGAAACAACATTTTGCATCCTTCATTTTCCATACTCAAATTTGCTAAGTGAAGATCCATTTAAAATCAAAATAATATATATATATATATGAAACAACATTTGGATCTTTCATTTAGCATACCCAAATTTGCTAAGTGAAGATACACCTTTAAAATCAAAATCACAACATGAAACACATTTGGATCTTTAATCCTCTTTCAAATCACAAAAATATCAAAAAACATTTGGATTCCCGTAGCATACCTAAATTTGCTAAGAATCCTCTTTTCAAACAAAAATCAAAATATGAATGCCATTTGGATTTCCTATTTAGCATACCTAAATTTGCTAAGTAGAAATATTCTTTTAAAAAACAAAAGAACAAAATCAATCACATTTGGATTTTCTTAGCATACTTAAATTTGCTAAGAATCCTCTTTTCAAATCACAAAAATATGACACACATTTTGACTCCCTTAGCATACTTAAATTTGCTAAGAATCATCTTTTCAAAAAAATAACAAAACACTTGGATTCTTCATTTAACATACTAAAATTTGCTAAGTGATTCAAAAAAAAACAAGCAAACAAAAGAAGAAATTGTTTTTAAACACCTCACCTAGTGTACTCAAATTTTCTAAGTGAGTAAATTCCAAAAATCATAAATCAATCAAATCAATTGACCCTTTACTTTAACATACTCAAATTTGTTAAATGAAGGGTCATCAAACTCAAAAATCAAAATTCAAACATGAACCTATGGAAGCATAAAACTCTAAGAATCTTTGAACCCATTTTTCAACATACTCAAATTTGTTGGAAATGGATTTTACATTCAAAAATCACCTTTTCAATCAATTCGAAAATCTCACTTCCAAATCCGTTTGAGCCCCACTTAACACTTTTGAGTTGTTGAGTGTGGATTCAAATTCTAAATCAAATTTTGAAAAATTAAATAGAAATAATTCAAGGTTTTTTCAACATTGCACTTTTCACCCACTTAATTTTAGTTTCAATTTTTAGTTCAGTTATCTCAGATATGAATGGCAGCACATAAATATTTATTCCCTTTTCCTTATGGGGATGGATTTGGCCTTGGATTAGGCCAACCTCCCACACTTTGACTATGCCCATCTCATCTACTTTGGTCGAGGCTTTGAGGGGGATCGAGTTACATGTGAGGGGACCACCCTCAAGACTATCGGTAGAGTAGTGATTGGAGCCGTCATCCGGGTTAATATGCCATTCAAAGATTCCTTGATGAAGAGGAAATAGTTCCCATAGAAAAGTAGAAGTGCAAGTGCCAATGTGCCCCTGTTGTTCCCCTGCGCTAGCTAGCACTCACTTATTGGCACCTTCCAGGGGGAAGGCTCCCCTGATTCAGGGATTGTCTCCTTTGCTTTCAAGATTGGGTTTAGTTCCTATACTGCTTGACCCAGGACTCGTGCGAAATAAGTACCACATGATCAAGCAATATCACACCGCAGAGTTGGAGGTTGTCTGTTGCCATGCAAAATTCTCCTAGGTAGTGTCTCCTCTCACACGGGAGAACAAGTTTCACCCCTCTCGTTCGATAGAGAGGATGTTAGGAGGATTTTTGCTTCACCTCCACCAGTTCATTTCAGGTTCGGTGAGAGGAGATCATTAGGACAATTCTACCGAAGCTGGTGGAGCATACAAATAATGGGAAGATAGATTAGGCAGAAGAGGGCTAGAGAAGTTCGTACATTAATTTATGTTACTAACTAGGAGCGACAGAGGTATAGCCGATAGTCAGCATCCTTCGCACTTGTGGACTTTCTTGATCGATGCACTACTCTCGCTAATCATACTAGCATCATCTTATTGATGGGGACTACCCATCATAGGAGAGGAGCTGCTATTTAGAGAGAGTCAGTTGTGTCTCCACCACACTGCTCTATCGCTCATCCACCAACTCCGATCCATGTTCCAAAATCTACTATTCCACCAAAGGCCATGAAGGCCACATCCGGGGAGAAGAGGACCCCACTGGTGATCCGGCCACAACTAGGAGATCTCGTTCCATCTACACCACCTGCAAGCTCCCGTCACCTCAAATTGTGGTGGAGAGGAAGGAATGGCGACCTTGAAGTATCATAGTCATCCTGTCACTACCACCACTTTAACAGGCTATGGAGATAACAACAGTAGAGGGAGGAGGAGATAGTTCAGTCACCCCCAAAGCCGTAGATCCTCCTAGGAGTACTACTCCATCATGATCCAGTGATATCTAGGAGCATCTTTCTTCTAGAGAATGTAGCCCTCATAGGGTTAGCTCTCCGGTGATAGCAAAGGTCAGATGTATTTCAGTTAATGATAGTGATCCTACTACCGGTCAGCCCTAATCTTTTGTACCTATTTAGCTAGACCGATCCCTAGATGACATTGTAGCACAAAATCTAGTGAAGAAGAAGGAAATCTTAGGATATGTCTGGTTTGATCTGGAGGATGAAAATGTCAATTTTGATCCTAATGAGGATGATCTATTAGAGGATTTAGCTGGAGTCCACATGGTAGACACCGTGTTCTCTCTATGTGATGAACAAAATAGATAGACTGAAAAGAAACAAAGCAAATGAATATTTTTAAAGATTTAAAACTAAGCTCTGACAGCTCATCCTACTATAACTAAGACTAGTTAGCCATAGTTGGTGCATGTCTTAGATCCAGCCAAGACTTTACCCCTACTAGAGTAGGGCAACACCAATTTGTATAGGAAGGTAGTGGATAGTACCTCCATATAGGAAAAGGACATCAAAACCATAGTTGAGCAGCAAGTGAGAGAAGCACTGGCTCAAGCTGAGGAGGATCATCGATTCTAAAGGGTAGACCTTACCCAGAAGAATTTGATGCCATCCAATATCCTAAGGGTTTTGTGCCACCTTCTTTCTAGAGCTTCGATGGCAGTGGGAACCCGACGCAGCACAAAGCGCATTTCAGGGCCAGTTATTGTAACCGGTGGCAATGATGATTTACTCTTCTGACTCTCTGTTAGTAGCTTAGCAAGCATAGCCTTTGACTGGTACGCTAAACTTTCCAATAGTTCAGTGAAGATATTTGCTAAGTTGGAGCAACTCTTCATTAAGAGGTTTGTTAGAGCTCAATAAAGGGTGATCAGATGTGATCTCAATAATAACACCATGGTGAGTCACTCATTGATTACATTCTCATATGGCATAATTTGAGTATGAAATGTTAACCACAGCTATCTGAATAGCATGCCATCAAGATTCTACTTAAGAATATAGAAAGCTTATGAGAAGAAGCTTGGGGCAATGATAGTAGTAGACAAGGGGAAATAGATGGCCAGAGAGTAGTTTGAAAAACCTTGTGCTCCATAACCATCACTTCCACCACCTCTACCACCACCGAGCCAGTCCTACCACAAGATTCGTGATACTGCACCTCCTCCTCCTCAACCGTATCAGCAATAGTGGTGCACATACCCTCCGCCAGGTAGCTACTATCCACCTACTCTTTTGGATAAACTTTACAAGCCTTATTCATTTAAGAGGGAGGTAATTAGGAAGATCTTTCAAAATCTCTTAAAGAAGCCTAATTTTCAGCTACCCAAACCTAGAAGGCTTGAGGAAGTGGCAAAATCAATGATCCTAACTTTTTCCTCTACCACCGCATGTTAGGTCATGTTTTGGAAGATTGCTTTACATTCAAGGACTGGCTTGAATATAACTTCAAGACCAGTGCTATAATTTTCTTGAAAGAATACCTTGTGGAACAATCATCCAGTTCCATTAGGGTAATCCTTGGGGATACCTGTGATCCTTCCAAAACCAAAGAAGGTTGGGAAATCTCTTTATCCCGTACCTCTAAGAATATTGTATCAAAAATCAAGAAACTTTCCCAGCAGGTTTTTAAGTCAACTCAAACCTCCAACATTAAGGAAGGTTTGCAAGTTATCCAGGACAACTTGGGGAAGGTAAGAGCTCAGCATCAGTAGCCTAAGCCAGCCTGGGATAGCCAAGTAGCAAACCACTAATCGATCCCCCCAGCCACGCTTATAACTACTACTAGTGATCTATACTTCATAGCTCTTCCTTTAGTAGACATCTTGTGTATGAGGACATCAAATTTCTTACTTCACTTTTTTACACTACTATGTACCTCCTTCAAAATTTAAGAAATCAAGAAATAAAGCTAGTTTGAATTATATCTGTGACACTTTTGATGGGTTGCCTAACTCTATTCTTTTAGAAAATTCTTCAAGTATAAATAATAATTATAACAATTCTGATCATCCTCTTTCTAATTTAGAGTTAAACTTTCCTTCTAAACACTATGGCTTCTCCTCTTGAGATAGACTTAGAATCATCGATTCTAGGTGAGCGATGAGTAGAACCTTCCACTAACTTGCGACAAGAGATCACCAAAGTCAACCTCCGTAGTGGCAAGGTTCTACCTCCTAGGGCAATACCTCAAGATAGAGAAAAACAAGTCATTAGTTCAGATGATCGAGAAGCCCCTCCATAGGATACTCCACCTTTGGATATTTTTGTAAAGGATCAGCCCATAGTGGATTATAATGTCCTCTCTCACCTAAGAAAGTTTCCATCTAAGTTAAACATATATGATGCCCTTGTCTTATCCAAAGATGAGGGAGTCATTAATCAAGGCTCTTCTTGATCCTAAAATATGCTTAGCTCGGCTGACCACTGTTGGAGAGGAGGCACATTATTCCAAAGAATCCCAAATAGCCACTTTCATAGATGAAGACCTTCTTCTGGGGGACATGGAGCACAACCATCCCTCCACATTACAAAGTGGACATGGGTTGATTCTCCAAGGTTCTTGTGATTGTGCATGAATAATATGAGTCTAAAGACCCTTATCTATTTGAGGATTGACATCTCCACACTTTGAGGAGATTGGATGTTGAAAGGATTCAATGAATAAGGCAAGAGGGTTTTAGGTTCCATAGTGTTACCTTTGGAGATAGGTGAATGGAAGACTGAAGCCAAGTTTTACATAATTGATTCAAATACTTCATTCGCTACTTTGCTCAATAGGCCTTGGATAAATTAGAATAGCATTCCATCCTACCTTCATGAGTGCATTAAGTTTAGAAAGGATGGAATTGAATATTGTGTCAAAGGTGATGATCCATTTTTAGTCAGAGAGGCTGAGATATATGAAGATGCGACCTATTATCTTCCTCAAAACACCTTCTCGTGAACTTGGTTAGAATTCAAATGCAAAAGAAAAAGAAGAAAAAAAAGAGAAAAAGAAAAAGAAAGAGAAAAGAAAAATGAAGGTTCAAGTGAATGAGAAAATGACATTGAGGAAGAAGTAGAGCCGCGTATCACATTTCACCCATAGTTCATTCCATCATATGGACACATGGGTAGGATGACTCGACCTCCACTAGGTAGAGACAGAGGAAGAAATAGAAGTAGTCCTAGAGGTGGAAGACCACCGTTAGCTGACCAATAGGTTATGAGAGTACACTATTCACATAGACTTGGAATCCAGCTCAGAGTATGAGTCTCATGTGATTAATATACTAGCCAACCCCTCTCAACGAGTTTCATTGGAGGTGACACTCGAGCTAAATAACGATGAAGACTAAGCCTCCAGACAAAGCAAAGTAGTCGAATTAAGTTTATATGAAACTATTAGATAGCGGTTAGGAACTTTAGCTCTAATCTCACTTTCATATTAAAAAGAAAATAGGTTTAGTAGTTAAGGAAGCCCTTAAGTCTTTCATTGATTTAAAGCTGAAGAGATTCTTTTTAGGATCATCATCCACAAGTCCTGAAGTTGATGTAGAACTTGAGGATAATTCATATAATGAATTAATGGATTTGCCTTTTGATTGGTACTTTCCTTGTGTTCTTAATCTTGCAAAGAAAGGTTTGATTCCTTATACATGGTCTAAGCATAGGTCAGAATACTTTGAAAAGCTAGATAGGGATGCACAATCAAGATCAGGACTAGAATTCGGTGCACTGGGTCCAGTTGATGATGACGATTACTGCTTAGTTGTTACCAACCATCTGAGTATGATAGGATCTTCTCAAATCATACTGACTCTTATGAGAAAGGATTCTTAGAAACTTCAAATGATCCAGATGATCTCCAAATCAAAGATGAACTATCAGAATTTCAAGAGAAAATCCATCAATAATTGACAAACTTAAAGAAATCAACCTCGGGACAGTAGAAAATCCTCGCTCGATATACATTAGTTCATTACCGAATGAAGAAGAAAATAATGACTTGGGCTATTGATTGGGTTTAAGAACTATTTTGCATGAAGTTATGAAGAAATTCCCGGATCATCTCCTTACACGGTAGTCCACAAACTAGCAATATATTCTAATGCCAACCATATCAAGTAAGCTCCTAGATGCATGTGATTAGAAATCAAACAACAGGTCATTTTTGAAGTCAAGAAATTGATCAATATTTGTTTTATCAGGGAAGAAAAATACCCTACGTGGTTAGCAAGTGTCGTTCCAGTTAAGGAAAAGAATGGCCAAATTCACATATGCGTCAATTTTAGGGACATAAATAAGGCATGTCGTAAGGATGAGTTTCCTATTCCTATACCAAAATTAATGGTGGACATCACCTCATATCATGTAGTATTCTCTTTCATGGATGGGTCATCTTACTACAACTAAATCAAGATGGCCCCCGAGGATGAAAGAAACACTGCTTTTCAAACCGTCAGAATCTATTATTAAGGTCATGGCTTTCAACCTTAAAAATGCTGGTGCTACATACCAACGGGCCATGACTCAAATCTTCAACGAACTTATCCATCATCAGTTTGAGTGTTATGTTGATGATTTAATAGTCAAAAGCATAGAAAAGAAAGACCACCCCTTTAACTTAAGAGTAGTTTTCGAACGATTAAGATAATACAACCTCAAAATGAACCCCCCAAAGTGTGCATTCATAGTAGCTTTAGGAAAGTTCCTTGGTTTTGTTGTCTAACACTCGGGAATAGAGATAGATCTAGAGTAGATCAAAGCTATCTTAAAAGTGACATCCCAGAATAGTCTAACTCAACTCAGATCTTTCCAAGGGTGGTTGGCATATTTAAGATGCTTTATCTCCAACCTATCGAGGAGATGCAAACCATTTTAGTACTTATCAAGAAGATGCCAAGTTCAAGTGGGATGATAAGTGCTAGCATGCCTTCGATGATATCAAGTAGTATTGGTGAAGCTGCCAGTTTTAGTAGCCCATATCCCTAGAAAGCCATTGATCCTTTACATAGCTGCATTAGACGACTCCCTTGGTGCTTTGTTGGCCCAAGCCAATGACAAAGGGAAGGAGAACACTCTCTACTACCTCAGCCATCATCTGATCCTTGCTGAAGTGAACTACCCACCTATTGAGAAATATTACCTAGCTTTAATTTTTGCATCTTAAAAGCTATAGCACTATATGATTTCTCATAAGGTGAACATGCTTTCAAGAATCAATCCAATGTTGTATCTCATGACATGGCCAATGCTATACTGACATTTGGCACATTGGTCTATGATTCTCTCATTGTTCTTTATCACATTTGTACCCCTATGTGCTGTTAAAAGACAAGCACAAATGAATTTATTAGCAGCACACCCATTTCCTGCTAACTCTCTGCTTAGTGATGATCTCCCTGATGAACAAATCATGAACTTAGGGAAGGTTGACAATCGCCATTGGGAAATGTATTTTGATGGTGCAGCTTCCTTTCATAAAGGGGAAACACCATGATCTACTCTTCCAGAAAAGACAGGGGTAGGAATAGTTCTCTTAACTCTAGACCTCAATATGATGAGATTTTCATACTATCTTTCTAATACATGCACTAACAATGAAGCCGAGTATGAGGCTTTGATTGCTAGTCTAGAGTTAGCCATTAGAGTATGTGTCAAAAGCATCAATATCTACGAGGATTCTCATCTGGTCATCAACCAGATTGCTAGGTCCTACAAGGTTCTCAAACCCAAGCTTCGTCATTAACATGAGTATACCATGAAGTTGTTGGCCTAGATCCCTGAGGTCGCCATCTACAAGGTCCCTCGAAGAGACAACACAGTGGCAGATGCTTTGGCCAAGTTTGCCAAAGAATTGTCATGTTCGAAAGATGAGTCCATTCTAATAAGGGTCCAAAATAGGCAAGTCCTATCCCTTTTGATGCTAAACTCATCGAGAGACTTTCTATTAAAGGGGAGGTTGTCATTGCCAAAATGGACGTGGAGTTGGATTGGAGGAAATTGTTCATATACTATTTGAACATCGACAAACTACCTCAAGCGAAGTCATAAGCCCATCAGGTGAAGTAGAGAGCAATCTCCTATGCTCTTATGGATGGCACCTTGTATCAACGATATTTCGATCAAATGTGGTTACGTTGTTTAGACAAACACGAAGCTCATAGGATTATGACCGAGATAAATTTAGGTCTATGTGGAGTGCATCAATCCAGTCCGAAGATGAAAGAAAAGATTAAGAGATTAAGATACTACTGGCCTTCGATGATTATAGACTACATGAACGTGGCTAGGAGATTCCATCAGTGTAAGGTGCACGGTGTGGTCCTAAACACCCTACTTTGGCTTCATAGCCATTTGAGTGTTGAGGTACCGATATTGTGGGTCCGATTGATCCTCCTTCTTCTAAGGGTCATCGGTTCATCTTAACTGCCACCGACTGCTTTTCCAAGTGGACAGAAGCAATCCAACTTAAAGAGGTCACAGCTCAGCATGTGTTTCAATTTTTTTGGGAATCATATCATACATAGGTTTGAGGTTCCTAAATAAATGATATCAGATAATGGTACTGCATTCAAAAGCACCAAGATCAATAGCTTTGCCAAGAGATACAATATAGATTAGAGAAACTCCACCATCTACTACCCTAGAGAAAATGGCCTAGCATAAGCATTCAATAAAACTCTCATATAGATACTAAAGAAGATAATGCGACAACAAGCGATAGTGGCATGAGCAATTGGTTGAAGCTGTGTGGGCTTACCACACCACATATAGAACTCCAAGTTAATTTACCCCATTTTTATTAGTGTATGGATCCAAAGTCATTCTACCTTTAGAAGTTCAAGACCCATCACTAAAGATAGCATTGGGTAGCAAAATCACTACATAATAGAATGCAAAGTTGTGGTTAGAAGAGCTCAAGGTTTGGTGGAGAGATGCCTATGGGCATGCCAAAATCTTGAATTGTACAAGGCCAAAATGATTCAAGCTCACAACAAGCGGGTCCACCCTAAGTCTTTTCAAGTAGGAGAACTTGTATTAGTCCTAAGGAGACCAATTGTTGCCCATCAAAATATTGGAGGCAAGTTTGAACCCACTTGGAAAGGCCCTTATGTCATAGAGAAAGCCTACCATGGAGGATGTCATTAGCTTATTGATTGTAAAGGGGAACACTCGATGCTTCCAATTAATGGGCTCTATTTAAAGAAATATTACACATAAAAACATGTTTGAAATCAATTATCATAAAGAATAAAATTTCATTCCGATTCTTCAAAATATTCTCTTTATTTGAAGTGTTATTTGCTTGTCTTGTGAATCCACTCTGATGCATTTTAGGATAGGTGCAAGAGAACCCAGGAGGCATCCTATCTCTCTTTCACAACACAAATACAATCAAACAAAATTCCCTGATGTTACTACAAAAGGTATGAGAGAACCCAAGAGACATCTTATTTCGATTAGCACAACTAAGTTAGGGTGTGAGAAAATTGAAGCGCCATCTTTTCTTGGTGGGTTAGCTACCATTCGTGGCACATTTCATCAAATTTCCCAAACGTGTTTAAGGTAATTGTAAGATAACCCGAGCGGCATCCTATTCCCTTTAACACAAGCACAAAAATAAATACATATCTTTTTCTCGCTATTTTGATGTGAGAGCAAGCATCTTGTGGCACTCACTCATTAGCTGCTCTAGGTCGAGCTGATCTACTACTTTGCTAGTACATTACCCTAGTGGTCACTTGTTTGGAAGATGCAAGTCCCCAAACTTTCTTCCTAACTTGGCCATTGTAAATCAATGAGCGCTTTGTTAGTTTGGTAGGCTTCACTGCCCAGCTAGTAGGCTACCTCATGTTGACTTTATTTAAGAAGATGTGAGTCCCTGAGCTTTCTTCTTGAACTAATCATCATGTAATGACTAAGTTAAGTATATTTGAGGCTTAGGATAAGTCCCTAGATGCTCCTTTTCCTCTGACTACTTTTGAGTTGACATAAGTCCCCGGTGGCCTTTGAATAGTCCCTAGGCAACACTTGTCAATGAAGATAGACTATCCTGATAATCAGTTCTGTAATAGAAGGATGTGAGTCCTTGAGCTTTAATCCTAGGCTGATTGTCACAAATTGATGGGCACCTTAGGTTGGTTGATGTTCACTATGTTGACAGCAACTCACCTGGTGGATACCCACTTTTGGCAGATGTGAGTCCCTGAGCATTCTCCTTGAGTTGGCCATCGAATACCTATGCAGATTATCTTCTCCGGGGTGTTGGATCAAGCCCTTAGAGGCCCACCCCCTACGGGCACTCTATTTGGATCACATCCTTTGCAACCCTATTTAGACACTACCCAGGTTACTTTTAGATTGAACAGCCCCTTTCCTAGTAGTCACCCCTGTGGTTGAAGAATCCATTCAACGGATGCACAGATTCTCCCTTAGTTCAATAAATCTAAGGTATGTCTAGCATGATATAAGCACGTTCTCAGAATGATCCCTCATAAACCAACAGAGGCCATGGTAAATAAACAAACAAAATAAATAAATTAATTGCTTGTAGATTAGGAATTCAAGCCCCCAAAAGGGTCCTTTTTCCAACGAGGCATTCTATCTTTAGGGCAGTGTCAGCAAAACTCCCTATAGGAATTGCCTGGCTATCTGAGTTGAGATAAGCCCCTGGGTTGGCACCCTCCAGATTAGGTGGGTTCAATCTATTTTCCATAAGCAGGTTACCCCGACGATCATTTCGCATTGGAAGATGTAAGTCTACTACGCATTCTTTCTAGCATGATTGTTGCAAGTCGAGTTGACATGTTACCTTATTAAAGTGTCACTCCAGGAATCTTTTTGTAGTGGAAGATGTGAGTCCCTAAGCTTTCTTCCCTAAATCAGCTGCTAAAAATCAAAAGGCACCTCTTTGGTTGGATAGTTTTCCCTCGGCTGGAAGCTACTCCCTTTGGATTGATAAATCTAAGCTAGATCAAGTCCTACATGGCCCCTACTCAGTATAGTCCATCGCAAACCAATGGGATTCATCAAAAATAATTAAAAATAAAATTAATCTCCTTTGTGATCTAAGTCCCTAGTATTCATTCACTCGAGCCGCCTTAGGTTGGGCTCAATCTATTGCCTTGCCAACTGATCACCCCAACAACCAACTGATCACCCCAACAACTAATCTCTACTTTAGAGGATATAAGTCTACTATGCTTTCTTCCTAGTATAGCTACTGCACACCAAATGGCAATCCCATTGGTTGGTTAGCCCTACTATATGGTTGGTAGACTACCCCTTTGGATTGGCAAATCTGAGCTAGATTAAGGCCTACATAGCCCCTACTCGGTGCAATCCATCGCAAACCAACAAGGTTCATCTCAAAATCCAAAATTTAAAGCCAAAAAAAATAAATCCAATCAATCTCCCCACTGGAACCAAATTAAACAACTAATCAATCAAATTGAATCAATCTGCTTCTGAGATGCAAGTCTTTCTAGTTCCCCCAACAGATCTAGAATTTGAATTTCTCAGCGAATATCACAACCTCTAATCTTCTTATGGATGACTTCAACCTCTTTCCCTAGTGGAAGGTTCACATGCTCTATCCTTAACAGATTCCTCCTTCACTCTCTTATGTCTATGACATGAGTAGTCACTACTACGCTCTTGATTTTCCTACACCTTGTGTTCGAAGTTGATCATTTCTGTTAGTGCTTGTGATCGTTCGGTGTTGTTGATCTCCTTGGTCAACACCAATACATACGGTATGCCTTATCAGTCACACCACACCTATTGAGCACCCTTTATTGTCCTCATTCTTAGAATGAGCTCTCAGCCTCTCCATCTTAGACATATGACTCCTCTTATACACTAAGAATTTCCTTAGTCTTAACACACTTCTAGTGATTAGGTGAACACTTAACCTAACCCTAGAGACTTAGAAGAGTTAACCATAGGAATAGGTCATGCCTTAGGGGTGTTAGGAAAATTTTCCTACCCTATAACTTGAACCAAATCCTCACTTCGTTCTTTCAAGTCAAACTCCAAATTCAAATAAACCTTGAACTTAAATCAACTTCAAATCCAAAACAACTCAAATCAATTCCAATAAATTTTCTCAAATCATGAATCAATTCTAAATGATTGAAACCCATGATTAAATTACAAGTTCAAAAAACATTCCTAAGTCCATTTGATTCCATCTTATGGACTTAGCTCAAATCAAATTCAAATCACTTCAAACTCAAGAAATTTTATCATAACCCATTTATATTCTAATTTGTATTCACAAATAAAATTAAATATAAATTCAAATAACCAAAACTAAATCCAATACTACAAGTTCAAAATATTTCTAAGTCCCTTTGATTCCATCTTATAGACTTAGCTCAAATCAAATATAAATCAACTCAAACACAAGAAATTTTTTCATAACCCATTTATATTCTTATTTATATTCACAAATATAAATGAAATATAAATTCAAATAACCAAAACTAGATTTAAAACTCAAATCCAAATTCAACCAAAATTCAACCTAATCCTTTCAAGTCAAACTCTTGAACTTAGCCAAATCAAACTCAAATCAAGCTAAACCCTTGATTTTTCATCATGATTCAATCAATCCTTCAATCAAAAATCCAAATATGAACATAAACTTCAATCATCTAACCAAAACTAAATTCAAAACTCAAATCCAAATTCAACCAAAATTCAATCTAAGCCTTTCAAGTCAAATTCTAGAACTTAGCTAAATCAAACTCAAATCAAGGCAAATTTTTGATTTTTCTTCATGATTTAATCAATCCTTCAATCATGAATTCAAATATAAACATAAACTTCAATCATCAAACCTAAACTAAATTCAAAAATCAAACCCAAGTCAAACTCATGTCCACCCTTTTGAACTTTAAATTATCAAGTGAATCAAAACCCATTTGACTCCAACCAACTTGCAAATGGATTTATATTTCAAACATAAGTCCATATGTGAGTTCAATCAAACTTGAATCGAGCCTTGATCTAACCAATTGACCCACTTAGGCTCACTTGACTCAAAGTGACCTAAAGTACCATTTATGAGCCAAATTCTAATCCTATCCTAAATTGGAATGAACTAAGCCCAACTAAGCCTCACATTCTGAGCAACAATCATGATGAGATGATCAATCACTCAAATTGGAAAACCTAAGGGTTGATCAAGTCAACACTTAGTAAAAATGAAACCTAAACTAGTCAAAATCCACCAAAGGCCAAATTGATTTAACCATTGATCAAAATCAATTCATGATTAATGTTTGAACTTGACCAAGTCATCATTTGAGCCTAACCTAGTCCAATTGGCCACTTGACTCAAGTTGATCCAACTTGACCTACAAAATCAAAAAATATCAAATCTTGACTTAAGCCAAATTGATTGAAACTAATGGGTCAAATTCATTCTAAACCACTTGTTGAACTTAACCAAAGCCTCAATTGGCCAACTAGACCCAACTTAGCCTAATTGACCATGAACCTAAGTTGACCTAAAAGGTAAAATTGAGCCAAAATCAAACCAAATCAAAATTGATTGGAAACAAAGATACCAAATCATTTCAAATGATCAACCGAACCTAAATAAACCTATGACCTAACCCAATTAAGTCAAATTGGTCAACTTGATGCATTTGACCTAAATGAAATCAAATGAACCAAAACCAAATATAAACCAAATTGAACCAAACTAATGGTGCCAACACATTTCAAATAGTCATATGAACTTGGCCCAACCCTTGATTTGACCCAATTTGACCAATTGGTCCACTTGATCCAAGTTGACCCATTTTGACCTAAATGGGCCAACATGAGCCAAATGACATCAAATCAACTCCAAATTTTTTGAAATTTGGACCAACCCAAATTCAAACAATTCTAAATATGCCTAAAGGGGTATCCCAAATCCAAAGCCAAATGACCATTTTACCCCTATGTCAAGGGGTAACCTATGGCCAATTCCACTTGGAATTTGGTCATATCCTTTCCATAGCCACTTGGCACCATCTTAGTGGACATAGTGGACCCTGGTAAGCATGGTGCACATGACCCAATGGGTTTAGATCAGCCTAACCCAACCCAATGGCCAAACCGACCACCCACTTCAAAATGAGCCCATGGGAATCACTCCTCCACCATGTTTTGCACATGGAAACTTCTCCACTACCTCCCTCTGCCAAAATTGAATCACATGCCACCCTAAACGGCATAACCAACCAACTCCATGAGGTGAATTTGATCAAAATTGGCTAAACACCTCTCGATCATTCGATCCTTGGAGGGGGAGATATACTCCCCCTCATTTCACTTCATTCCAACGGACTCACACTCGATTGAGCTAAGGAAACTTAGAGAAAGCATTCTCAAGCTTCTCCAAGGTCTCCAAGGCTCATTTGAATTCTCCTCTTCTCGGTTTCCTTAAGCAAAATGTGGGAGCTTAAGGAAATTCCATTTTACTCAATACCCAATATCAAGCCAAATTTCTGCAAGCCCCTGGGACTCAATCGATCCAAAGCTTCTTCCAAGCTTCCAAGGCAAAGGAGGTGGGAGCTAGACCAAAGTCACAAGCCTAGGAGGAGGATTGTGGCCAATTGAGCAATCCAGTTCATCCTAAAGTTTGAAACCTTCAACAGAGCTTCATCTCCACTAGCAAGCTACCTCAACCTCAGACCGGTGATAGCCTCGGTGAGGTATGGATCAAAAATGTGCTTGGGTGTAGGAGTTCTTGGTCCTTTGTGAAGAAAATTTTCATCCCAAGTAAAATTGATTGTTGGATTTACTTATGCTTACTCCTAGATGGTGTGGGTAAAATTTAAGCTCAATCGAGCTCGGATCAAGCCCTAAGGAGTGAATGATTGCTCTCAACTGCAGGAAAGCTCTGTGATGAATCATGGACCATCCATTCATGCATTTTGGATGGATGATCCTGATTAATCCTCATAGGATTCCCAATTTATCTCTTAAGAATCATAGGTTTAATCCTGATCATTCGATCTTTGATCGGACTGTCGAAAAGAAAGCATGTAGCGCTACCGGCTGATGCGACATTGGATGTGACTACTTAAATAGAGAATCCCATCATGCCACATGGAAAGTGCATGCTACGTCAACGGTCCATGTGGTACCGATAGGATTAGTTAATTAATTAGTGATTTAATTAAGTTTTAATCACTGAAACTTTAAAAATACATAACTAAAAGTAGAGAAATAAAAAAAATACAAAATAAAATGCATTTTGAAGATAATTTAGAGGGGAATTTATTAAAATTATTTCCAATTGATTTTGAGCAATGAATTTTCCTTAATTTGGTTTATTGAAAACTTAATAACCCTAATTAGGTCTAATTACTTCATTAATTGATTCTGAATTTCTTAGATGTATTTAGTTGGATAACCTCTACCTCCCCTAATTTTCTTAGAATTTATTATTGAGTTAATTAGGGAAATCAATTATCAAATTCTTAATCACTCTCTTAAATATAATAAGCTTCATTAAGCATGTGAACAGTGGTTTAATCCCTTGATTAAGTTTATTAAACTTTGTTTAAGTGAAGAGAGGCTTATGGAATTGGTTTGGGGTATTTTCCCCAAGTCATTCACTAAACCCTTTCCTTCCTTAATCTAAATTTATTTAAGGGATAATCCACTAATGACCTACATAATTAACTTGATAAAACTTTTAAAACATTCTAGAACTCAATCAATTCTTGGGTAGATACTTAGGTGTTCAATAACCTAAGTAGCTTAAGGAAATCAAATCCAACCTACATGTGTGGGAAGGGTTATGAAAGTACTTAAATTAAGCCCTTTAGCTTAATTAAACATTAATTGTGAGCCAAATGCATTAGGCCCCTTACTTTCTTAGGTGCATTGATGATTTAAATTTCTTGTGATTTTATGTCATAAATTGGCTCATAATTATTTGGTTAAATATGTTAAAGTGTAAGTAAGGGATAATTAATGAACACCTTAACCTAATCAAAACATAAAATCCATTTAAGGGTTCTAAAATTTAAACTAAAATAACATATATATGTGGGAGATGGGTTAGGACCAGCAAACCTTCTTACATTTCCTAAAATTCAAATCAAACTCAAAACTAAATCAAAATTTCCTTAAACCAACTTTGATTCACTTTAAATAATCTTATTCCATAGGATTGTCTTAAGGAATTAATTACAGTGAGTGAATTTACATGCTTACATTACTTCATTTATTTTCTAAACATGCTAAATGTGTATGTCATTTGAAAATCAGCATTCATGTCCTTTGAAAAATCAAGTTAAAATGATGTGTTTTCTTTATGTGAAATTGCATGTTTTGGCTAAAGTAAGAATATGAATGGCTATTATCACTATTAAATACAAAACCATTTTCAAAACTTAGAAATAAAACATTATAAATGAAAAGTGTTGCTTATAAGTACTTATAAACTTGCATGTCAATAACATAAATGTGTTATGTGGTTTCCTTCTTTTCTTAACATAAGTTTGTATAGGATTTGCCAAGTGTATAGTACATTTGAAAAGGATATAAAACTTGCAAAATCCATTTCTATACATTCTTATGTCATGACTTAAGAAGGAACTCCACAATCACACATGTAAACTAAACAATCAAACCAAAATCAAACAAACATTAACTTTTTGCATGTTCTCTTTCCATGCATTTCTTTTTGTACATGCACATGTATTTAAGAAAAGTGGTATATTAGTCTGACAACCCGATGTTGCATTTTAAGTAGTCCTAAGAAGGTTATGTACCTTGCACCTGTTAACAATGGAGCTATACTCACTTATGTCTTTTATACTTGTAAATGTATATAAAAAATGGATAAATGAATCACTCTCTTCTACTTAACAAAATCATGCATCATGAAGCATCCAAATTTTCTTAAGTAACTCCCTTAGCATTCATCCTTAAGGTGTGCTAATTATTTCCATTTGCATGTATAGATATGCTTAAGGTCCATCCATATGCATGTTACACATGTTGGGAAAGAAATAAAGTGTTGTGCTTTGTGATAGTAATTCACTTTACTTAATCTTAAAATGTCTTTCTCTTTGAGTAGTTTGTTTAGCATTGTTATAAACTTAGGATTAATTAAAATACATAAAAATATTCACTAAATAAAAGTCATTAATGAATCTACCTTAGAAATTACTTAAGGTAGGGAGGAAAGAAAAGTTCTCTTTTCTCTCTCTTTACAACACTTAGTAATTAAGTGTAGGCTCATTCAAACAAAAAATGAAATCATGAAATAAAACTTAACCGAACCAACTAAACCTCTTAAATGAAACCGCCCTCTAAGTTGAACCTTTCATACTTTGAAAATTCTAACTTTAAAGCTTAGCTAAGACATACCACACAAACTTACATGGCACACACATTAAGCAAAGTTATCACTTCTAGTCCTATGTTAGGGCAGTGCATGGTTCGATATTTGCTTTTATTTTATGATGTGATATTTTAGTCTGGATGTTATTTTACATGTATATATACTGAATGATAAGACGATCTTAGTCTAATCATTATCTTCTACAGGGGATTGTGCTTAAGGGGTGTTGTAATAAAAATATAAATGCTTTTGTTGTGCGGTTTATACACCTAAGCATGATCCAATATAGGCCGTGGACTTGGTTACCCATGTGGTGCTAAGTCTAATATATGCTTAGGATTGTATGGTGTGTTTAGCTAATCTCTATTTTGCAAGTGTTTAGTTAGATTTACTTTCCCTTTTCATGTAATTTTGTAATTAGGATTTGGAATAATTATTATGGGGGATTAGGATGAACATTGGTCATAAGACTATATCTTATATACTATGTGAAGCCTTTGGAGTATCCACCTTCTAACCAAGTCAAAAGGAAGAAAAACAAAATAAAGAAAGAACCAAATGAAGGAAGAACAAAAATGAAAAAAAGTAGAATAAAGAATGAAGACTCCATAACAATGAATTCCTTCTTAATTTATTCATTTGTAATCTAGGTTGTATAAAGGTGAGCTCACCCAATTTATTTTTGAGTTTGTGTGGTGGAGCCTGACCACACTTGGTCACTTATTCTTTTGCACTAGTTTTATAAATGGTTTGATGTTTGTTTAGCTTATGCATTAAGATGGCATGTTTTCCTAGTTTCTTCCTTGCTTTGATGCATGACCTCGATGACGATTAGACTCTTAGGAAAAATTAAATTTTTTATCCAATTAATTAACTCAAAACTAAAAATTAAATAACTCATAACTTCACCTAAAGCTTGATGTTAAAAAAATCAAGATAAAAAATTAGCAACCCTTGCGGATGTTGACTTTTCTTTCTCACATCATGCATAAAAAACATATTGTCTCACTCTTTATTTGGATGGTTTCCACCCATGCTAGAGAACTTGGCTTGTCCTTTGAGAGCCATGATAGAAACACACTTGCTTTCTTACTTATTTTGGCCAATAATCTAATTTCTCATACATTAGGCATATGAATCCTATAAGCCTGTGTCAAATGGATAGTCCAAAATGAAAATAAAAATGTAATACAATTTGCATTAGATTTAAGTCATTAAATCATGCCCTACATGATCAAGTCTCTTAGGATTATATTTAAGTATTTAGTTTCTTTCTAAATAAAGAACATCTTAGTTATCTTGTAAAAGCATATGACTTGCCTACATGTATTTAAAATCATATGAGGGGTTAGTTGGCCACCCCAGGTTGTAAGTCCAAACGACGGGTTGTTTATCCTCTCTTGTGGAGGCAAACTAAATACCCAATTTTGCCTTAAATTTAGGTCATGCTTTGGCCCTCACCAAAGCTCCCTAGATTTAGGATCTGAAGCTGCTTCTCTCCTTTGCATGCTATAAGCATAAATCCTCACCTCTTAGGAATATCCACAATCTTGTGTCATGGAATTTTAAGCCCTAAATTTCTAATTAAAATTTAACTCAAATAAATAAATCACTTTAATTTCAAAAATATAAAGCCCAACCATAGGATAGTTTAGGATGCTTACTAGGCTTCCTAGTACCATAAGCATCCCCTACTTATTTCCCTTTTGGATTTGATAATAACTCCCTCCTCTTGATCAATCCCACTTGATCTTCCAAAAATAAACTAATTGATTGATAGTCCTATCTTTGGAATCTTTGGAGACAATGATCATTTACCTTAATCAAGAGTACCCCTAATCTTATTTCTAAGAATGTAATTAACTACTTGCCTCCATAGGGAACTTAGCCGATTTAAAATAAACGGCTTTACTTTTCATGTAAGAATCTAGTAGATACAAGGCCCATTGTCTTAGAGTCCTTACTCAAGTAATTAGGTCCATTAAGGTGGTGTCTTCGAGATAGTACACCTTTCCTCAATATTGTACCGATCACCCTAATAAGAACATCTATATCTACAGGTATCCCAAGAAGGTGTTATATTTCTATTTTCATTTATCCACTTTCCAAAAGGGATGGATAAAGGTAGAATATATACTTTTCACCAAAATTGCCTCCAAACCGTCGTGAAGAGGATAGGACCTCTTTCGAGCAAAAAATTGGAGCCTCAGTATGAACTTGGCCTTGATCCTCCAAACCCTCGACGGCAGTTGACACCTCTTTCAGCCGTATGATCTACGAATCTTGATTGCCTCCAAACCCTATTGGTATGATGAGGACAGTTGATGCCTCTCTAGAGGAAAAATTGGAGCCTCGCCATATGACCTACAAGTCTTAATCAATAAAGCAAATAACCATTTTTTGTAGAAGAAGGTTAGAGCCTTGCTAACAAAAAGAAAAAAAAATATTATCCCCTAAACTTCTAGATAATTTATCATCCAACAGAAGAACATATTAGAACATATGGAAAAAACTATATCTTCTTCTTACTTGACCCCAAGAATGGGATTTATAGCTCCACAATAGGCAAAAGAGGAATAAATTTTGAGAAGAAATTTGAAAATATTTAAATATATTTCAAAATTTTTGTGCTCAATTATATCTTTCCTTTATAAAATTTAATAAAAAAAAAAATAATTTGAAAAAATTAAAAAAGCCCAAAATTCCACTCATCTGCACGCTATGACATGGGAATGAGTCGCGAGTTTGTGCCCAGCACGCCCGCAAGTTGGTGCCCAAGAGTGCGAGTGCTGGGCATGCCCATGACCCTCAGCGGAGCTCTCATGCCACCGGTCCGGTGTTCCTGTGGTCCTATGCGCTCGCTTCCGTGAACATAATCAAGTGCACCCATTAAGATATATTCTCTCAAACTATATGTGACATAAATGTTAATGAACCCGCAAATTTCATTAACATGAAGAAGTTGTTATTTATAATTATTTGACATGTAGTTTTGGATGATAGAGATAATATCATCCAAAAATAGGGGCAAATGATATGGCATTGAAAATTCCACTAATTGAAGCACAAATTTTGATATCAAAAGCAATCTGATTCTGAGTCTAGACTAACCCAAATTATGTGCTTAAAATATAATGAAAAACTATTGGATATCAGACAACTCCTAAATATGGAGTGTTTATAGTCAAATCAGGCATCTTGAATAGCCAGATCTAATAAGCCCAAGATTTTCTAATTCTGACTTCATTTGAGCATTCAAATATTTAAAATACACCAGATGATCAAAGGAAACATTTTGATCTATCGGATGGAGTGGTTTGGATTTTGCATGTATTTACAAAAATGTCACTCCTCTAAACTATAAATAGCACCTCATTCTTCATATGAAGGGGAAAAGAGAGAGAGAGCTCGAGACATGACGAATCTTAAAGTGTGGTCATCGCCACCTCCATCACCGGCCACATCGTCACCACCGTCGGTCATCACTCACCACCATCGCCGGTCACCGCCATCAACACCGGTGTTGCCACCGCCACCTCCCTAATATCATTGGTCACGGCGGCCACACCGACATCACCCTCCCGCCACCACCACAAATACCAAATCATCACTAATACCGCATTTACCATCAATTCCAAATAATCGTCCACCGACATAGCATATTACCGATTAGATTCCCATTGTTAGTCTTTCTCACATACAAGTCTGTAATTCCATTATGAAGAAAATTTAAAATTTGTACTCCAAATATATAGTGGAACATTTTATTTTAGCCTCATGATTTTTTCCTCTTTAAAGATTTTTTCATGTGAAAATCCTGGAGATTCTTATTATCTCTTCAAATATCAGTGTGTATGCTGGGTTTCTCAACAAGACAAAGGCATAAAGTTTTATTCTACCGCAATTGGTTTTCTAATATGCAACAATTAGCTAATCCATTGCTCTCACATTACTAATAAAAAATTTATAATTTAATTAGTGACGTGAGAGTGATGTGATAAACTAGCTAATTCATTACTCTCATGTCGCTAATTTAATTATAAAAATTTTCTAATTCCTACTTATTTATAGCCAACCGTGAGATGCCACAGAGTGATGTTTCCTAAGAAGAGCACGACCACTTGACCTTCGTAGCATTACGATAGATCTTTTTTTAAAAATCAACACCCACACCCATCTTGGGTGGGGATGTCAACTAATGGGCCTAAAGCATCCCATTCATCAAGCGTAATCCCCTTGATATTTCCATGCGTGCCTGAGAGAGGAATTGAACTCACCGGTTCCAAAAGCAACCAACCGAGCTAAGAGGTAGATCTTGGAGTGCAAGTTTCTGCTAAGTTGACAAGACCGATTACTACGATGTGAAACTTCCTTTGTCTTTGAGTGTTCTACATCACAGCACATTCCTAAATTTATGGGTATGCATGTAGGATGCATTTGAGATATTTTTTTATGACATTTAAAAAAAATTATATTTGATTTAGTTTTTATGAAATTTTAATACATCATATCAAATCTAGCACAATGTGATGATTTATCAAAAAGCTAATTTGACTTTTTTAAATAATATAAAATTATAATATTATTGTTTTCTCTATAACATTTCTATTATTATTTTTTTAGATAGTTGTAACTACTTCAAATAAACTCAATTCATTCATATCTTAAGCTTAAAATTAATTATTTAATCAAATTTGAGCTTAAGCTTAAGCTCAATTTTTTGAGTTATAGTTAGGTGATGAGCAAGCTCATTTATTATTATTAAATAATATAAAATTTGTGATAATAGAGAAAAAGATTTAATATTTTAATTTTGTATGAATATCCCATGCTAAAATGTATAAAATAAACATTATAGGAGACATCAAAATTTTTACATAAAAAAATTTTAAAATGAAAAAAAAAATAATAAAGCTTGGTAAGACAAAATAATCCACTATGTTATTGTGATCGTAAAAATATGCTCTTTTCAATATGTTAAATGAGATCACAAAATATATTATTATTGATATATTGCATTAAATAAAGCATAAATTTTAAAATAATATACATATATAATAGAATCAAATGAGCCCAAATGAGATCTCAAAAAGACAAGTTCAACAACACTAAAATCCGATCAAGTAGAGCCCAAATGAGCTCAAATCAAGTCCAAAGACTATACCTAAAAACTTTGAGACGTTGATTGAATGGTCAAATAACTTTCAAATTTGACATGCTTGTAGTCTAATTGACTGACTCAATGAGATGAATCCAAAGACCGTAAGATCACTTAAATCGAAGGTCAATTGAATGGTCAAATTATCAAAAAAAATTATCTTGATTAAATTAATCAATATGAACCACCCAATGGAGTGTTTTTGAATTTTGGCTACAATGACCAAAATGCCACTCTCAGAATCTTATAAATAGGACCCCATTCTTATCATGAGGGAAGAAAAGGCTAGAAGTAAACTTTGGAGAAGGCTGAGAGAGAGCTAGAAGTTTGAAGTCCACCAACATCACAAACGTTGTTGATTGTCACCTACTATCGTGATCGATCACTGCTAACAACCGTTGCAGCCCAACTTTTATCACATAATTGTTATAACCTAATTCAGGAAATCCCATTATCAGAATTTCTTACATGCAATCTTATAATCTCATTATCGTGAAGATTTAAACTGTATTCTCCAAAGCAAATATATAGTGGAATATTTTTACTAAGCTAGGCCCTGTGATTTTTCCCTTATTTTTAGAGTTTTCCACATAAAGATTCTAGAGTTTTTTTTTCTTCAAATATTTGTGAGTGTGCTGGATTTTCCCACAAAGCTATGGCATAGAATTTTATTCTTTCATTATTAGTTTTTTAGCACATAACAATTTGACACTATTTGTGGAAAGAGATTCCCATTACTTCATCGTGTTAGATGACCAAGTTTCTTGACAAGATCAAAATCACGAGCTATGTGGAGCACTTCATACCTTTGAAAAATGCCATGCAAAGAATGGAGATACAATAGACTCAAATCCTTCAGCTCTTACTATGAGGAAGGTAGCCGAGAAAGGCACCACAACTTGAAGGAAATTAACCCTATCAACAACAAGATATTGTTGATTTTATTGGAGAAACTCATGAAGAACCCCTCATGATCATGTAAAATTCGATGCATGTCACTCTAATATGGATTGATAATAAGTTCCCTCATGCCATCGACCAACCTTCAATCCCATTGTCTCTTTGGTGGGGTTGAATTAACCTCATTTTATTGAAACATCTCGTGAAGTTAATGTAAATGAATTACGGTGCTTAATCTAAGAAGAATTCCCTTAAGAAGATAAATAATTCATTTATCATCAAAACATTCAAGAATTTTCACCTTTGCATGATATAGTTCTTCAGCAACCCATCATGGTGGGATTTAAACTACCTAACATGGAACCTTACAATGGTACTCTTGATCCTTATGAGCATATCGATCATTACAAAAGTAATATGCACATTCAACAAGTCTCTCATGCTTTACTCTGTAAAGTTTTTCATATTACTCTCAAAGGACAAGCCCATACGTGATTCTATTCCCTCTCTCATGGAGCATTCTAAACTTTGCCCATTTGGTCAAACTCTTTGTTGAATAATTCATCTCAAATCAACAAATCATTATTGACTCATCTCACATTTCTAGAATATGCCAAATGAAGGAGAAACATTGAAAGAGTATTTTCATATATCCATGAGTGAAACTTGACTAATTCCAGGAGTAGGTTCAAAATTATTGCGAGGAATTTTTGTGGGAAGCCTAAGGCTTGGACCATTCTGCTCATCATTGATGAGAAAAATAGTTCATTTTTACAAAGACTTTATATGAAGAGTACATGCATTGATCATGATGGATGATGCCATCAATGCTCATAAGAAACAATTTGAACATTCTTCTAAGAAGCGTAAATGAAAAACAAATGTTTGTCTTCACGCATCTTAACAAAAAAAGCATAACCACAGAGATTTTAGAACCTTTCCCTTAAGCTTATCTAATCATCACATGAGCCTCCTGCAAAAAAGAGCATACAACCTTAAATGCCTCTAACACAAACATTTTAATGGCTATTCAGAATGAAGATGATACCAAATGCTCTAATCCCCTAAGACGGAACACCGAAAATCAAGATTAGTGTTGTTATTTCCATTGAGGATATGGATATACAATTAAGGCCTATAGACATATAAAGGAAGAAATAATAATAATTCTATTAAAGGATAAAGCCAACCGCAGCTAAGGTAGCAACCAAGACAACCACAAGAAAATTGATATATAATCAAAAAAATTGAAATTATCACTGGTGAACCATAATTTCCTTTTCAAGTTCTACTCACTACACTCGAAGAGTTTAGAATGAAGAGGACAAATTGATCATTATATCATATTTGATGATTTTGACTTCAAAGGGATACAAACTCTACATCAAGATCCCTTAATTATCAATGCAGTGATTGACGATCCTTGTTATAATGTTAAAAGAATTTTAGTTGACAATAATAGCTTTGTCGATGTATTATTCTACTCGATAATCTTAAATCTTGGTCTTACAAGAGAAAAACTTCAACCAACTGCTTGATTGTCATATCGTTTTAACAATCAACCTGTGAAGATTGATGGAACAATAACACTCATGGTTACATTTTGGGAATTCCCTAAACAAGTAACACACTTTATTCAATTTATGGTAGTAAAATAAGAGTCGGGCTATAATGCTATCTTTGGAAGACTCCTATAGTCAATTTTTTGATGCTATCACTTCTATACCTCATCTTAAAATAAAATTTCTAACACAAGGTGGAATAGGTGAGGTTTGTGGTAACTAATAGATAACACAAATTTTTATTTGAGACAGGCCCAACCACAACCCTCAATAACATTAAGCATAAAAAATTTTGATTTAAGAGATAAAAAAACACTCTATAGAGCATCACCAATCAAAGAGTAGATATGCATCCCATTATTAGAACAAGATCTCTAAAAAATAGCGCAAGTAGGTTCATTATTTTCTGAAAATGAAAGAAAGAAGTATATCAACATTTTTACACTATAACCAGGACATTTTTGCTTGGAGTCTGTTAACCTCATTTTTAGGATGAGCTCTCAACCCCTCCATCTTAGACGTAGGACTTCGCTTAGACTTTATGAATTACTTAGTCTTAAGATACATCTAGTGATTAGGTGGACACTCAACCTAGCCCTAGAGACTTAGAAGAATTAGTCATAGGAATAGGTCATGCCTTAGGGGTGTTAAGAAAATTTGCCTACCCTATAGCTTGAACCACATTCCTCACTTCCTTACTTCAAGTCAAGCTCCAAATCAAATCAACATCAAACTTAAAATCAATTCCAACTTGATTGATTTCCTCCAAACTCAAATCAATTCTACATGATTGAAACCAATGATTGAAGATCATGATTGAAACTTATGATTGAAGCCCATGATTGAAAATCCAAATCAAAAATCTTTCCTAAGTCCTTTAATCCCCCTTAAGGACTTAGCCTAAATCAAACCTAAATCAAATTCAAACCATCTTAAAGTCATGAAATTCTCTCAAAACCCATTTATATTCTCATTTATATTCACATGTATAAATGAAATATAAATTCAAATCAATCAAACTAAATCCAAAATTCAACTCCAAATAAAAATCTTTCCTAAGTCACTTTGATTTCCTCTTAAGGACTTAGCCTAGATCAAGTTCAAGCTACTTCAAATTCATGAAATTTTCTCATAACTCATTTATATTCACATATATAAATGAACTATAAATTCAAACAATAAAAACCAACTCCAAAAATCAAATTCAAATTCAATGAAAAATCCAACCTAAGCCTTTCAAGTCAAAATCTTGAACTTAGCTAAATCAATTTCAAATCAAGCCAAACTCTTCAATTTTCTTCATGATTCAATCAATCCTTCAATCATGAATCCAATTATAAATATAAACTTCAATCATCAAATCAAAACTAAATTAAAATATCAAACACAACTCAAACTCATGTTTACCCTTTGAACTTGAAATTTTCAAATGAATCATAACCCATTTGACTCCAAACCACTTGCAAACGGATTTATATTTCAATCATAAGTCCATATGTGAGTTTAATCAAACTCAAATCAAGCTTTGACCAAGCCATTTGACCTACTTAAGCTCACTTGACCCAAAGTGACCTAAAGTACCCTTATGAGCCAAATTCTAATCCTAACTAAATTGGACTAAACTAAGCCTACCTAAGCCTCTCATCATCATCAACAATCATCATGAGATGATCAATCACTCAAATTGGATCAAACCAAGAATCTACCATAGGCCAAATTGATGGAAACCATTGATCAAAACTCATTCATGATCAATGTTTGAACTTGACCAAGTCAAAATTGGAGCTTAACCTAGCCCAATTGGCCACTTGACCCAAGTTGACCCAACTTGACCTAAAAAGTCAAAATATGTCAAAACTTGATCTAAGCCAAATTGATTGAAACCAATGGGTCAAGTTCATTCTAAAATGGTTGTTGAACTTGACCAAAGCCTCAATTGGCCAACTAGACCTAACCTAGCCCAATTGACCGTGAACCCAACTTGACCTAAAAGGTCAAATTAGCCAAATTCAAATGTAAACCAAATTGATTGGAAACAAAGAAACCAATCTATTTCATATGACCAACCAAACATGAACTAACCCATGACGTAACCTAAATAGGTCAAATGGGTCAAATTGGTCAACTTGACCCATTTGACCTAAATGAACTCAATTGAATCAAAATCAAATATAAACCAAATTGAATCAAACCAAAGTGACCAAAATGTTTCAAATGATCATATGAACTTGACCCAACCCTTGGTTTGACCCAATTTAACCAATAGGCCAACTTGACCCATTTTAACCTAATGGGTCAACATGAGCTAAATCTCATCAAACCAACTCCAAATTCATTGAGACTTGGTCTAACCCATTTTTCAAACATACCAAACATGCCCAAACTAAAATCAAGGTCAAATGACTATTTTATCCCTATGACATAGGGTAACCCAAAATCAAAACTACTTGGAATTTGGTCAATTCCTTTTCATGAACACTTAGACATTCTCTTAGTGGACCAAATGGTCACTAATGGACTTAGTTCACATGACCCAATGGGTTTGGGCCAGTCAAACCTAACCCAAACCCAAAACTGATCACATCCTTTGAAATTGAGCACATGGAATCCATCCTCCACTCAATTAAAGCACATGGCCACCTCACCCACGCCTTCCCTGGCCAAAAATGAATTAAAGGACACCTCTAACAGCCTAATAATCCCATTGCATAAGCTCAATTGGATCAAAATGGCATCTTCTTGCTCGGTCATTCGATTGCTCTCGGGGGAGATATACCTCCCTAATTCAATTCAATCTTGACTCTCCCCAATTCGATTGAGTAATAGGAAACTAGAGAAGCCATTGCCAAGTGATCCCAAGCTTCCTACAGACAGTTTCAAATTCCATTTTCTTGGTTATCAAAGCTTGAAAATAGGGGAGCTCCACTCAAAATTAAACTTATTCCACACTTTAAATTAACTTAATTCCTATTACAAGCTTCATTAGGTATCTTGATTGAACTCACACAAGCCTTCACAGTTCCTAAGGGAAGGTAGGAGTCCCCTTGGTCTAGACCGAGCACAAGTCAAGGAGGAGTTGGCCCATAGGAGGATCTACCCAATTTCAGAGCCTCCAAACTTCTGCAAAGCTTCGTCTCCACTAGACAAAGTTTCTCCAAGGGAATCGAGCACCGGTGATCACCTCTGACAAGGTTAGCAATTAAACCGAGCTTAAGTTCAATGTGGTTTGGTCCTTTGTGAAGTGAATTTTAATCCCATACAAATCTAGCTGTTAGATGTGTTTTCCTTTGTGCTTAAATGGTGTGGATAAAGTTTGGGATCAATCTGAGCACAATCGAGCTCTGATCATCCCCTTGAAGATGGACGGTGTCCATTCTTCACAAAGAAATATAGGGATGGATCATGGGCTGTCCATCCGCACATTTTGGATGGATGGCCATGATTAAGACACGTAGGATCACACATTTAATCCCTTAGATCTGAGGCTTTGACCTCAGCTGTCCGATCCTTGATAGGATGTATGAGGAGAAAGGGTGTAACATCGCCACTAATGTGGCTATAATATGACAATCTTAATATCGAATCCAGTCACGCCACGTGGAAAGTGCATGTAGCGTCAACGTTCCATGTGGCGCCGACGGGATTAGATATTTAATTTGGCCATTAAATCAATAATTAACCATGGAAACTTTCTAAATTCATATCTAAGCCTAGAAAAATTAAAAAATATGAAATAAATTGCATTAGATAGATAATTGAACATAAAATGATTTGAATGGATTTTAATTAGTGTGTTTCTCTAAATTTGGCTTTTATTGGAAATGTTATTTCGCCCTATAATTACTCCACTGATTAGTCCCAAACTTCTTGTGTTCAATTAGTGGGATGACCCTTGTCTCCCTTAATTTTTTTGGGATTTATTGGTGGCTTAACTAGAGGAATTGCTGGTTCATTCCTTAATCACTCCCTTAATGTAATTAAGTTTAATTAAGATTATAATTAGTTGTCAAACTCCATAATTGAGTCAATTGGGTTTTGATTAAGTGAATATGAGATTTAGGGAATAATTTTGGGATTCCTTCTTTAAGATATTCCTTAAACCCCTTTTCTTTCTTAATCCAACCTTAATTCAGGGTTAATTCACTAATAACCTACTTAATTAATTTCATAAAACTCTAAAAATTTCTAGAACTCAATTAATCTATCTTGGGTAGATGCTTAGGTGTTCAAGAGCCTAAGTACGGTTAAGAAAATCAAAATTCAACTCACATGTGTGAGAGGGGTTATGAAAGTACTTAAGTTAAACCCCTTAAATTAAATCTTTAATCATGAGCCAATTGCATTAGGCACCTTTCTTTTTAGGTGCATTACTGATTTAAATTGCTTGTGTGATTTTATGTCATCTCATTGGCTCATAATTATTTGATTAAGTATGCTAAGGTGGTAAAGGTAAGGGGTAATTAACACACTTAATTCATACCTTAACCTAACCAAAACATAAAATTGATCTAATCACCTAAAAAATTAAACTAAAACAACAAACATATGTTGGAATGGGTTAGGAATAGCAAACCTATCTCACATTTCTCAAATTAAATCAAACTCAAAATAAAATCAAACTTTCCTTAAAAATAATTTGATTTGCTTTAAGATTTCTTATTTCATAAAGATTATCTTTAGGAATTAATTAGGGTGAATCTGTTTACATTCTTTCATAACTTTAGTTCTTTCCTAACATGGTAAATGTGTATGTCATATGAATTTTATGCATTCATGCTTTTCAAAAATCAAATTAAAAATGAAATATTTTCTTTATGTCAAATTGCATGTTTTGACTAAAGTAAAAAAAAAATATGAATGGCTATTATCACTATTAAATTCAAAACTATTTTCAAAATCTATAAATAAAACACCTAAAACTGAAAAGTGTGCTACTTATAATTATTTGTAAGCTTGCATGTGGATATAAATATGAAGATGTCCATAGTGTAGCTTTCCTTCTCTTTCCTTTTAGCATACTTTTTTTTTGAATAGGTTGTAGAGTATAGTTCATTTGAAAGAACACAATGCCTTGCTAATCTATTCCATTATGCTATTACCTAAGAAGGACATCCACACTTGTACATATAAATTGCATAAACAAAATAAACAAACAAATACAAACTTTTTGCATCTTTCTTTTTCCATTCATTTCTTTTGTACATGTGTTTGTATTTAAGGAAAGTGGTATATTAGTCTGGACAACCCCGGGGTTACAAGGATTTAAGTATCCCTAAGTAAGTCTTGTACCTTACACCTGTGGTGTTAACAATGGCGCCGTACCCACTTATGCCTTTCATACATACATATATGCATGTGAAAAATGGATAAGAAATCTCTTTTCTACTTAATAAAATTCATGCCTCATCAAGCATTCAAATTTTCTTAAGTAACTAACTTAGCATTCATCATAAAGTGTCTTAAACATTCCTATTTGTATATATGGATATGCTTAGGATTCATTCATATGTGTATTATACATGTTGGAAAAGAAACGAAGTGATGTGTGTTTTGTGATATTAATTCACTTTACTTCATCTTAAAGTGCCTTTCTTTTTTAGCAGGTTTGTTTAGAGTTGATCTAAACTTAGGATTAATTAAAATACATAATAAAACATTTACTAAATTAAATCAGATATGAATCCATTTTAGAAACTAATTAGGGTGGGGAAGGAAGAGAAGCTCTCTTCTCTTTTCCCTCTCTTTACAGCCTTTAGTAATTAAGTAGGATTCATTCAAACATAAGCAAAGCATTAAATAAAAACAACCCAAATCAACTAACTACTTAAATGAAACCACCCTTCTAAGTTGAATGTCTTTACACATAGAAAATCCTAACCTTAAAGCCATAGCTAAGCATACCACACCAACCTTCTAAAGCACATACATTAGGCTAAGTCACCACTTCTAGCATTAGGTTAGGGCAGTGCATGGTTTGATGTTTGTTTTTATTTTGTGATATTTTGTTTCTAGTCTTGATATTAGGATAAATGTGCATAGAATGAATAGTAGGGTGATCTTAGTCTAACCATAAGAATAATCAAATAGGCCAAATGGACTTGGTTACCAATATGTGAGGTGCTAAGTCCAATATACTTGCTTGAGATTTGTATGGTTTGTTTAGCTAATCTCTATTTTGCATGTGTTAATTAGATTTACTTTTTCTTTTCATGTAATTTCTACAATTAGGATTTTGGAATGAATGTTATGAGGGATTAGGATGAGCATTGGACATAAGATCTCATCTTATGCACCATGTGAAGCCTTTAAAGCATCCACATTCCAACCATCCAAAAGAAGGAACCAAAGAATAAAGAAGAAATAAGAGAGAAGAAAATAAGAAGAGAAGGAAAGACGAAAGAAGAAAAGAAGAAATGAAGACCCCTATAATATGAATTTTCTTACTTGATTGTAAATTAATTCATTTATAATCTGAGTTGTATAAGGGTAGAGCTCTATTTGATTTGTTTTTTTTGGTGGTGCCATAAATGGTCTTTTATTCTTTTACATTAGCTTTATAAAATGTTTGATGTTTTATTTAGCTTATGCATTAAGATGACATCATTTTCCTAGTTTCTTCCTTGCTTGATGTATGCCCTGGATGACGATTAGGCTCTTAGGGAAAAATAAATCTTCTACCAAATTAATCAACTCAAAATTAAAATAAATAACTCATACCTCATTTAAAGCCTAAGTTAAAATCAAGATAAAGGAATTAGCAACCCCTTAGCTGGATGAGTATTTCTTTTATAACATCATGCATAAAAGCATATTGTTACACTTTTTATTGGAGGGCTTCCACCTTTGTCAAAGAACTTGGCTTGACCTTTAAGAGCCATGGTGGAAACACACCTCCCCCTTCTCGCTAATTTTGGCCCATAATCTTACTTCTCATGTGTTAAGCATATGAATCCTATAAGCCTGAGTTAAATGACTGTCCAAAAATATAAGTAAAATGTAATATGTTTTGCATTAGATCTAGGTCATTTTTTATGCCCTTACATGATCTAGTCTCTTAGGAAGTGAGTTTAAGGACTTAGTCTCTTTCTAAATAAATAACAGTCTAGCTATCTTGCATAAAGTATATGACTTGCCTACATGAATTTAAAACCGTTGGAGGAGTTAGTTGGCAGCCACCCCATGGCGATTGTAAGTCCAAGCAATCAGGTGGTTTGTCCTCTCTTATGGAGAAAAACCAAATACCCAATTTTTCCTTAGATTTAGGTTATGCTTTTGGCCCTCGCCAAAGCTCCCTAGATTTAGGTTCTGAGATTACTTCTCCCTTCTATGGGCCATAAACATAAATCCTCACCTCTTAGGCATTTCCATAACCTTGTATTGTGGAATTATAAGCCATAAACTTCTAATAAAAATTCATCTCTAATAAATAATTCAATTTCAAAAAATGTAAAGCCCAACCATAGAGTAATTTGGGATGCTTACTGGGCTTCCTAATATCTTTAGCATCCCCTACTCATTTCTATTTGGCTTCGATAAAAATTCTTTCTTTTGATCGATCCCACTTGATTTGCTAAAAATAAACTAATTGATTGATAGTCCTACCTATTGAAACCTTTGGAGACAATGATCATTTACCTTAGTCGAGAGTATTACTAAAGAATCCCTTTTCTTAAGATATAATTAACTATGGGGGCTTGCCCTGTAGGGAACTTAATGAACCCAATTTAAAATAAACCCTGCTTTACTTTATCATGTAAGTAGGAAGAATCTCTATAGATACTTATTGTGTCAGGAGTCCTTATTGAGGTGATTAGGTCCATTGTAGGGTGGTGGCTTCTATCTTTCATGATAGTACACCTCTCCCCAATGTCATACTTGATCACCCTCAATAATAAAATCTGCAAATCTACGTGGTGTCCAAAATGCATAAAAAAGGAAGTATATTTATATCTTCATTTTATTCTGCATAGAGTGAAGATGGAAGTATACATTTTTCCTTTTAGAAATTATATATATAATATATAATTTTCACCACAGGATTTTTCTGGTGACTCTGCTGGGGATGGTTTTTCTCTCCATCTTTGGTAAATGATCATTATCTCAAGGTAACAATAGTGGGTTTGTATTTTTCTATGAATCCAAGACTATCTTTCTTTCCATTAGAACTTAGGTTATTTCATCCTTAAGTTAAGCTAGCCAACATCTTTAGGTTTTAGGACCTCACCCCATGTTGGTCTTAAAACCCCTGTTGGGTTCTCCAATGGGTTAAACTAATGGTTAAATGAAAAAGAATTAATTAAAGACTTCCTCCTTACCATTTTTATGGTAAGGAAAAGTTCATTCTAAAATAATAAAGTCAAAATGAATCCTACATAAAAATCTTGCTTTACAAAAGACACTCTTTCCAAAATGCACATAATAAAATATTCTGCACAAAAATTTTCCTAAATCATCTTCAGCTAACAATCTTTATGATTATATGTAGGATCATCTTTACAAAAATAAAATTCCAACAATCACATTTTCTAAAAGCACAAATGAACTTCTTCACTCAATCCATTTTGATGAAGACTTCATCTTCAAAATTAAAATTCCAACAATCAAATTTTCAAAACATTAAAATTTGAAGATGTGTCTTTCCATTCAATACATCCAAATATGTTGAATGGATATTACATCTTCAAAAAATCATAACTTTGAAATTCCATGCAACACATTTCACATGTGTTAAGTTGGAATTTTCACATTTACAAACAAAATCAAAAATAAATTTTTCAAAAGCACATATGAATATCTCCATTCAATATATCCAAATTTATTGAATGATGATTTCATTTTCAAATAAAATGACATTATTTTGAAATACCACTTAACATATTTCATATATGATTAGGTTGGGATTTCCTCTTTAAAAAAAAGCAATAATCACACACAAAATATACATATTTGGAAAATGAAATATAATTGATTTCCATCTTACATACCCAAAATTGTTAAATGGAAATCTCCCTTTTCAAAAAAAAAAAAATCAATAAAAACAAAAATTTTCAAAACATATTTGGAACTTCATTCTAGCATATCCCATTTGCTAAATGAAGTCTCCTTTCCAAAACAAAATTTGAAACACTTTTGGAATTTCATTTAGCATACTCAAATTTTCTAAGTGAAATTCCATTTCAAAAAAAAAAATAATAATAATCAAAACACAATTTGAACTTCAATTTAGCATACCCATTTGCTAAATAAAGTCTCCCTTTTCCAAAACAAAAATTGAAACACTTTTTGGAATTTCATTTAGCATACTCAAATTTGCTAAGTGAAATCTCCATTCCACAAAAATTTTCAAAATAACATTTGGAACTTCATTCTAGCTCATCCCATTTGCTAAAGTGAAGTCTCGCTTTTCCAAAATCCAAAATTTAAAAGACTTTTAGAATTTCATTTAGCACACTCAAATTTGCTAAGTGGAATCTCCATTCCACAAAAATTTTTAAAATAGTATTTGGAACTTCATTCTAGCATACCACATTTGCTAAAGTGAAGTCTCCCCTTTTCAAAATCCAAAAACAAAAAAAGAAATAATTTTGAATTTGATTTAGCATACTCAATTTGCTAAGTGAAATTTCAAAAAAATTTTCAAACCACATTTGGAACTTCCATTTAGCATACCCCATCTCCTTTTCCAAAAAAAAAAAAAAAAAAAAAGAAACAAACTTTGGAATTTCATTTAGCATACTCAAATTTGCTAAGTGAAATCTCCATCAAAATTCTCCAAAACACATATTTTGAAGTTCATTTAGCATACTCAAATTTGTTAAATGAAATTTCCATTTCACAAAGCAAAAAAAGACACATTTGGAACTCCATTCTAGCATATCCCATTTGCTAAAGTGAAGTCTCCACTTTCAACCAAAAAAAAACACATTAATTTTCAAGCATACTCAAATTTTTTTAATAATCCTATTTTCAAAAAATCAAATCAAAATCAAAAGAAACACACTAAGGTTTTCAACATACTAAATTTTTCTAAGGATCTATTTTCAAAACAAACACACTTGATTTCATTTAGCATACCCAAATTTGCTAAATGGAAATTCCATTTCTCTTTCAAAATCACAAATGATTCACAAAAGAAAGCAAACAAAGAAAAAAAAAAGAAGATTATATTTTCAAACATCTCACTTTGCATACATAAATTTGTTAAGTGAATAAATTCAAAAATCAAATCCAAAATAAAAGCAAATTGACCCTTTACTTTAACATACCCAAATTTGTTAAATAATGGTCCTCAAAATCAAAATTGAAATTCAAATATGAACCTATGGAAGCATCCTTATAATAAAATATTTGAACCCATTTTCAACCTACCCAAATTTGTTGAAAGTGGATTCAATATCTTTTGCTTTCCAATCCAAATCTCAAATCTATTCCAAATCATTTGAAGACTAAACACTTTAAAATGTTGCATGGAGGCGCTACACGGTCTTGAGGAGTTTCCCACTATTTCCCACTGGTTAGTGAACCCATTTCATCCTCTCTAAGTCGATAGAGAGGATGCGAGGATCCTCTTCACCTCCACCCTTTTGATTCATACCCCTTAGTTAGAGTAGGAGGTCATTTGTTGCCTCATTTATGCCAGTAGGCCTATGGACGTTCCAGTGGGGCTCAATTTGACTTGAGATCTTATCCCCATAGCATGGGAGCACAATAGGAGAGGGCCGGAGGCCCATACTACGCTCACATCACTACCCAGAGAGGCGAGGTTTGGTCGACTGCCTGCACTCATTGATTTTCCGGCATGCTACCATGCATCACATAGAGTATTTACTTACGGGACTACCCATCACATGAGGAGAGCTCCTATTCCAAGAGAGTCGATGGTGTCTCCACCACACTGCTCTACCCCCCGTCCACCATCGCCCATTCATGTATCAGCATCTTCACTTCTTCCCAAGGCCATGAAGGCCACATCCAGGGAGAAGAGGACCATGTTGGTGATCCGACTATAGCCAAGGGATCTCATCCCATCTACACTGCCTACTATGGTGAGGTCGAGCTCTCCTACTCGACCTTCTTCCCCAGTTGTGGTGCGAAAGGAATGGCAACCCCGAAGCATAGTGGTTGTCCCTTCACCATCACCACCAGTAGGGATTTGGAGATGGTTACGAGTTGGAGAGGGACAAACCCAATGCACCCATGATGATAAAACCTCCTAGGAGTGTCACTGCAGTGAGTCAGGATGTAGAGTGTATATCTTCTAGCAGTACAACCTCATGTGGTTGATTCTCCAACAAGTAGGGAGGTCCGGTGCCTCACATTTCTAGATGTGGATCCCATCACCTGTCAGCCAAAAGCATTTGTGCCAGTTCTGATAGATCAGTCTTTAGATGACATAGTAGCTCACTATTTCATGGAGAAGAAGGAGATCCTAGGATACGACTGGTCTGATGAGGAGAAGATCAACTTTGATCCCAATGAAGATGATTTGTTGGGAGACTCAATCGGGTTTGCATGGTAGCAGGGATCCTCTCCGAGAGAAGATTATGGAAGGTGATGAGGTGAGCAGAAGACACATCAATCACCAACACCTATATCATAAAAAAAAAAAAGATGAACAAATAAATAGGATGAAGGCATCTGAGGACTTGTTAGCTGTCTCGATTATAAACAAGCCTCAGTTCATCTTACCACAAGACTAGTCACCAAAGTTGATGTGCTTCCAAGACTTTACCTTAGAGCTATGTAGCACATATGTAAAGGTGGTGGAAAATACCTCCATACGAAAAAGATATCATGGTTAAGCAGGTGAAAGGAAGCATTGGCTCAAGCTCGGGAGGATCATCGCCCAAAGGGTAGACCCTACTTGGAGGAATTTGATGCAATCCAATATCACAAGGGTTTCATGCCACCTTCCTTCAAGAGTTTTGATGGCAGTGAAAACCCGAGGCAACACATCGCCCATTTTAGAGATACTTGTTGCAACATTGGTGATAGTGATGCTTTACTTTTTCATCTCTTCATCAGTAGCCTAGCAGGGATAGCTTTTGATTGGTATGCTGAACTTCCTAATGGTTCAGTAAAGACTTTTGCTAAGTTGGAGCAACTCTTTATCAAGAGGTTTGCTGGAGCTCAACAGAGGGTATTGGCAATCTTATTATAGCATAACAACACGGTGTGAGTCCCTTATTGACTTACATTCTCGCATGTAACTGAGTATGAAATGCAAGCCACAGTTGTCTAAACAGCATGCTATTGAGATTTTTCTAAAGAATATCCATGGCCCGGTCACCTTCATGCTTAAGGGCTTCACCATTAAAACCTTGGATAAATTAATTAATAAGGCATCTAGTCTATAAGGAGAGGCCAAACAATTTCCTTTTCAAGACCATTCCAAATCAAAGCCATAAGTATAGAGAAGAAGCTGGGAATGGTGACAGTTTAGACAAGGGGAAGCAACCTAGAGATCTGAGAGACCAGACTTAGCAGCCTTTTCCACCTCCTTTACCACCACCGAGGTACCTCGCACCAAAGTAGCCTCCATGGCCTATTCCACCTCCCCTCAGCCACATCAGTAGGAGTGACACATACCCCATGGTATGGTCCACCTACTCTTTTGGATAAACTCAACAAGCCTTATTCATTTAAGAGGGAGGTAATCAGGAAGATCTTTAAGAATCTCTTAAAGAAGCATTATTTTTAGCTAACCAAACCTAGAATACTAGAGGAAGTGGGCAAAAGCCACGATCCTAACTTTTGCCCCTATCACCGTATGCTTAGTCATGTTTTAGAAAATTGTTTCACCTTCAAGGGCTGGCTTGAACATAGCTTTAAGATCGATGCTATACTCATTCCGAAAGAATACTTAATGGAACAACCATCTAGTTCCATTAGGGTAATTCTTGGGGATACTTGTGATCTTTCCAAAACTAAAGAAGGTTGGTATATGTCCTTATCCAAAACCTCTAAAAAGATTGTTAAGAAAATCAAGAAACTTTCCTTGCAGGTGCCATAGTCAGCTCAAACCTCCAACATCAAGGGAGGTTTGCAAGTTTTCGGTGACAACATGAGGAAAGGGGGAGCTCAGTAGTAGTAGTATGTGCCACGAGATATAGTGACAACCACCATTGAGTCCAGCCTCCCCCACCATTGTACCATCCAGCTACCGCTACTTGCCTAGTTCTTCTCTTAGTAGACATCTTATAATAGTAGATGAGGGCATCAAATCTCTCACCTCTTACTTTACTTGATTTCTACTTTGTACCTCCTATCAAATCCAAGAAATTGAAGAATAAAGTTAGCTTGATTTATATCTATGTTACTTCTGATGGGTTGTCTGAATCTATTCCTAATGATAACTCTTCAAGTCTAAATAATAACTATAATAATTTTGATCTTCCTTTTTTTGATTCAGAGTTGGATTTTCCTACTCTGAATACCATGGGTTCACCTCTTGAGATAGACTTGGAATCATCCGATTCTGAGGGTCCCATAGGAGAAGCTGTAGGTGAGCGACATGTGTGTGGTAGAATCTTCCATTAACCTACCATCAGAGATCACTCAAGTCAACCTCTATAGTGGTAAGGTTCTACCTCTTAAGGCAGCACCTCAAGATAGAGAGAAACAAGTCATTGGTATAGAGGATCGAGAAGCCCCTCCACAGGATGCCATTATCTTATCCGAAGAGATGAGGGAATCATTAATCAAGCTCTACTGATCTGAGATGTGCTTAGAATCACTAATGATGAGGAGGCATTATTCGGAAGCCCATGATACTTTTCAAAGAAGAGCCTTCCTGGGGACATAGAGCACAACTGTCCCCTCTACATTATAGTGGATATGGGCAGATTCAGACTTGTCAGAGTTCTCATTGATCTAAGTGCATCGGTGAACATTATGAGTCTAAAGACCCTTGCTATTTGAGGATTGACATCTCCACACTCCGAGGAGATCGGATGATGTTGAGAGGATTCAATGAACAAGGTGAGCGGGCTTTAGGTTCCATAGTGTTACCTTTGGAGATAGGTGACTGGAAGACTGTAGCCAAGATATACATCATTGATTCGAATACTTCATTCACCACTTTGCTCAAGTAGGTCTTGGATACATCAGAACAAGAAAATTTCATCCTCCCTCTATCATTGTATCAAGTTTAAGAAGGATGGGATTGAGTATTGTGTCAAAGGAGATGAAAAGCCATTTTTAGTTAGAGAGGTTGAGATATATGAGGATGTGGCCTACTAACTTCTCCAAAACACCCTTTCTCATGAACTTGGACAAACTCAAATTCAAAAGAAAATGAAAATGAAGAAAAAGAAAAAGAAAAAGAAAAAAGAAAAAGAAAAAGAAAAAGAAAAATCCAAGTGAATAAGAAAGGGGAATTGAAGAAGAAATAGATCCGCATATCACATTCCACCCATAGTTCATTCCTTCAAATGGACATGTGGGTAGGATGACTCCACCTCCACTGAGGCAGTAGAAAGAGATAGTTCAGGGTGGAAGACCCCCTGGTTGGCCATCAGCCAACAGGGGGTTATGTTCCAGCTCATTGGAGTACCCTACTATTCACATAGACTTGGAATACAGTTTAGAGGATGAGTCTAATGTGATTAACATACCAGCCAACCCCTCTCAGCAAGTTCCATTGGAGGTGACTTTCGATCTGGACAATGATGAAGATTGGGCCTCTAGATAAAGAAAACTATTTGAATCATATGCATGTAAAACTATCAGGAGATAGCTGGGAACCTTAGCTCTGACCTCACTTTCACCCAAAAAGTTGAAGGTTTGGTAGTTAAGGAAGCTCCTAAGTCTTCCAGTGATATGAAGCTGAAGAGATTTTTTTTTAGGATCATCATCCTTAAGTCCTAAAATTGATGTAGAACTTGAAGAGAATTTATTTAGAGAATTAATGGAATTACCATTTTTGTTTTACTCGCCTTATGTTCATAATCTACGTAAAGGTTTGGTTCTCATATGGTCTATGCATGGTCAAAGTATTTTGAACATGGAATGACACAGAAAGGAAGCAAATCAAGAGTAGGACTAGATTGGTACAAGTCAATGACAATGGTTACTTTAGTTACCAATCATTTGGAGTTTGATAAGTTCTTTTCACACAACACCAACTCTTATAAGAATGTGTGTTTAAAACATTAGATGATCTAAATGATCTCCAAATCAAAGAGGCACTGCCAAAATTTGAAGTGGAGATCCATTCAATAATTGACAAGCTTAAAGAAATCTACCTCGAGATAAAGAAAATCACATGCGTACATTAATTGTCGAATGAAGATGAAATCAATGACTTAGTTAGGCTATTGAGAGTTTAAAGACTTATGGAGTTATGAAGAGATGCCCGGTTATCTCTAACATAAGATTCCACAAGCTAGCAATAGATCATAGCACTAACCCTATCAAGCAAGCTCCTAAACACATGTGAAATCGAACAATGGTCATTTCTAAAGTCAAGAACCGATCGATTGGTTTCATCGTGGAAGAAAAATACCTACCTAGTTAGCTAATGTCATCCCGTTAAGAAAAGAATGGCCAAATTCATTTTACGATTTCAAGGGACTTAAACAAGGCATGTCCTAAGGATGAGTTTCCTCTTCTTATACCAATTAATGATGGACTTCCTCATCTCATGTAGTTTTCTTTCATGGATGGTCATCCGGCTACCCAAATCAAGATGTCTTCTGAAGATGAAAGAAACACTAGTTTTCAAACCTCGATCGGAATCTTCTGTTATAGGGTCATGCCTTTTGACCTTAAAAATGCTTGGTGCTACATACCAACGGGATATGACTCGATCTTCAATGAACTCATCCATCATCAGGTTGAGTGCTATGTTGATGATCTAGTAGTCAAGAGAAAAGAAAAGGAAGACCATCTCTTTAACTTGAGAGTAGTTTTCAAATGGTTAAGATAATATAACCTCAAAATGAATCTCCTGAAGTGTGCATTTGAGTAGCTTCAAGAAAATTGGTTTGTTGTCGACCGGGAATAGAAATAGATCAGAAAAGATTAAAGCTATCTTAAATGCCACCTCCTAAAAGTTTAACTCAAATATCTTTCCAAGGATGGCATATCTAGATGTTTTATTTCCAACCTAAAGAAAATGCAAGCCATTCTCTGACTTGTCAAAAGGATGCCAAGTTCAAGTGGGATGACAAGTGTCTTGAAGATATCAAGTAGTATTTGGTGAAGCCTCCGTTCTAGCCTTATCTTGGGTGCCACTCATCCTTTACACTACTACATTGGATGACTCTCTGAGTGATTTGTTGGCCCAAGCCAATGATGAAGGGAAGGAAAGTGCTCTACTACCTCAGTCATCATCTAATTCCTGCTGAAGCAAACTACCCACCTATTGAGAAACATTGCTAGCTTTGATCTTTGCCTCCCAAAAGCTACGACACTATATGCTTTCTCATAAGGTGAACTTGATCTCCAGAACCAATCCACTGCAGTATCTTCTGACATGACCAACACTATCGATACATTTGGCATGATGGTCCATGATCCTGTCACAGTTTGATATCACATCCGTACCCCTCTATGCGGTAAAAGGACACGCACTAGCGATTTCTTAGCACACCACTTCTACGATTCCACTTAGGATGATCTCCGATGAACAAATCATGAAATTAAGGGAGGTTGATAACTACCAATGGGAGATGTATTTTGATGGTGCAGCTTCTTTTCATAAAGGGGAAGCACCATGATCCACTCTTCTAAGAAAGGCATGGGTAGAATAGTTCTCCTAACTCCAGACCGTGATGTGATGAGATTCTCATACTATCTTTTCAACCCCTGCACCAATAATGTAGCCAAGTATGAAGCTTTGATTATCAGTCTGGAGTTAGCCATCATAATTAGTGTTAAGGGCATCAACATCTTTGGGGATTCTCAGTTGGTCATCAACCAGATTGTCAAGTCCTACAAGGTTCTCAAACCCAAGCTTTGTCATTACCATGAGTATACCATGAAGCTGTTGGCCCAAATTCTTGAAGTCACCATCTACAAGGTTCCCAAGCAGAGAACACATAAGCAGATGCTTTGGCCAAACTTGCCAAAGAATTGTCATGTCAGAAGATGAGTCCATTTCAATAAGGGTCCAAAATAGACAAGTCTATCCCTTATTGATGTTGAACTCATCAAGAGACTCTTGAAGGGGAAGGTTGTCATTGCTATAAGGACAAGTTGGATTGGAGGCAACCATTCATAACTATTTGAACACTGGAAAACTATCTCAAGAAAAGTCACAAGCCCATTAGGTGAAACAGAGAGCTCTCTCCTATGCTCCCGTGGATAGCACCCTGTACCGACAGTCCTTTGACCAGATGTGGTTACGTTGCTTAGATAAACATGAAGCCTGTGGCATTGTAACTAAGGTACATCCAAATCTATGTGGAGCACATCAATCCAGTCTGAAGATGAAAATGAAGATCAAGAGACTAGGATAATACTGGCCTTCAATGATTGCAAATTGCATGGATGTAGTTAGGCGATGCTATCAGTGTCATGTGCATGGTGTGGTCCTCCACAAATCACCCAACATTCTACACCCTACATTGGCCTCATGACCATTCAAGTTTTGGGGTATCGACATTGTGGGTCAATCGACCCTCCTTCTTCCAAAGGTCATCGGTTCATCATAGCTACCACTAACTACTTTTCCAAGTAAGTGGAGGCAATCCCACTCAGAGAGGTCACATCTCAGCATGTGCTTCAATTTTAGAAACCATATCTTATATGGTTTGGGGTGCCTCAATTAATATATCGATAATGGTATTGCATTCAAAAGCACCAAGATCAATACTTTGCCAAAAAGACATGGTATAGATTAGAGATACTCCACCATCTACTATCGAGCAAATGGCTTAGTAAGAACTCAATAAAACTCTTATCCAAATACTAAAGAAGACACTTGACGATAACAAGCGGTAGTGGAATGAGTAGTTGGTTGAAGCCTTGTAGGCCTACCGCATCATATACCGAACTCCAACTCAATCTACCTCATTTTCCTTAATGTATGGGTCTGAAACTGTTCAACCTTTAGAAGTTCAACTCCCATCACTAAGGATAGCATTGGGTAGCAAGATCACTACAGAGCAGAATGCAAAGTTGCGGGTGGAAGAGCTCAAAGGTTTGGAGGAGAGTCGCTTATAGGCATGGTATAACCTCTAATTGTATAAGGCCAAAATGATTCAAGCTCACAACAAGCTTCCTAGGTCTTTCAGTAGGAGAACTTGTGTTCCTAAGGAGACCAATTATTGCCCATCGAAAGATGGGAGGCAAGTTTGAACCCACTTGGGAAGGCCCCTATGTCATAGAGAAGGCCTACCAAGGAAGATTTTATCAGCTTATTGATTGTAAAGGAAAACACCCTATGCTTCTAATTAATGGGCTCTATTTGAAGAAATATTACTCATAAAATCATGTTTGAAAATAATTCTATCAGTCAACAAAAATTTGATTCCATTTCATCAAAATCTTCTCTTCTTTTGAAGTGTTGTTTGCTTATCTTGTGAATCTGTCACGATGTATTTAGGGTAGGTGTAAGAGCCACCCAGCGGCATCCTATCCCTCTTTCACAACACAAACACAAACACAATCAAACACAATCTCCAAACACTACTAGAATAAGTATGAGAGAACCCAAGAGGCATCCTATTTCGATTAGCACAACTAAGTTAGGGGACATCCCCTTGAAGCTCCTTTCCACTTGACTATATTTGAGTCATTATAAGTCCTCTAATGGCATTCACTCCGTAGTCACCGTAGGTCGGATGGCACCATGGACAAGACACTATCCCAAAGAATCGTTTTGCTATGAGGATGTGAGTCCCCAGCTTTCTTCCTAGGCTGATTATTGCAAAGTAACGAGGACCCCTGTTGGTAGATGTTCTCATGCGATAGTGACTCATTGGATACACCACTCAGATATGAGTCCCCGCTTTCTCCTTGAGTTGGCCACCAATACCTATTTGATATGACTAGCCATGTCATCTTGTGGTTTTGGATTAATCATCCACTCCCAACAAGCATTCTATTTGGATCAATGTCTTGTAACCCCATTTAGACACTACCCAAGTTACTTTGGATTGATAGTTCCCTCACACCCCCATGTTGAGAATTTATTTAGCGATGTGATTCTCCTCGTTCAAGAAATCTGAGATAGGTCTAGGCTAATATAAGCTCCTTCTTAATTTGATCCTCAAAACTAACAGGTCCATTAAAATCCAAACATGCAAATAAAAAAATTTGCTTATGGATTATGAATTTAAGCCCCAAAGGGCTTTTCCCAAAGCATTCTATCTTTGGGGAAGTAGAGAACTCATAAGAATACCTAACTACGAGAGATAAATCCCGGGTTGGTACTCACCATAGTTGCCTTTAGGTTGGTTCAATATGTTTTGCCATGTGTTACCTCGAAATCATTCCGCTTTAAAGATGTAAGACTATGATGCATTCTTTCTAGCATGATTGCAAATCGATGGCCTTCTAGGTCAAGTTTGATTTGTTGCCCAGCATCACACCCAATAGTCTTTTGTAGATGTGAATCCCAAGCTTTCATCCCTTCAATTGATCACTACCCAAAGGCACTTTGGATGGATAGTTCTAGCGGAAGCTACTCCCTTTGGTTCAAGAAATTTGAAATAGGAGTCTGATATAAGCTCCTTCGATGATCCATCACAAACCAATGGAATCCATCAAAAAATTAAAAATGAAATTAATCTTGCTATCTTTGAGAATTTATGTCCCCAGTGGCATTCCCAATAGTCAATCGGGTCTCCCTATTTCCTGAAGATCACCCCATCTTATTTCTAGATGAGTCCCATGCTATTAAGATTTGGTCATTGCACACCCATCTACCCAAGCATACATCACAAACCAACAAGACCCATTAAAATAAATCTAAAAATGAAATTCATCTTCACTATCTTTGAGTTGATCTAAGTCCCCTAGCGGCATTCACTCAATAGTCAGCCCTAGTTTGATTTGTTGCCAAAGACCACCCCGTGTCCATACTGGAGAAATGTGAGTCTACTATGCTTTCTTTACAATTGGCCCACCAAAACACATCCCCTTGGTTGGATAGTTCTACCATGGTTGGAAGATACTCCCTTTGGATTGGTAAGTCTAAGTCTAGGCCTCCATGGTCTCGCTCCATCACAAACCAATGAGATCCATCAAAATAAATCTAAAATGAAATTAATCTTGACTATCTTTGAGTTGATCTAAGTCCCCAGGCATTCACTCAATAGTCAAGTCGTGGTTGTTCGATTTGTTTTGCTATCACCCTAACAACTAGCCCCTACTTTGGAGGATGTAAGTCTACTATACTTTCTTCCTAGATGATCAAAAGGTATTCCCTTTGGTTAGTCCTACTATGTGTTTAAAAGATTACCCCTTAGATGCTGACTCTAGCCTTGGTTCTACCAATGCGTCCATCAAACCAATAAGGTCCATTTCAAAATCCAAAATTAAAAAAATCTAAACAAGCAAAATAAACAATCAATCTAAATCAACCTTTTCTCTTTGTGAGTAAATCTAGTTCCCCGACTTAGAATTCTAATCCTCTCAATTTCACCTTCTCCTTGTGGATGACTTGAACTTGTCTATCCCTTTTGGAGGAAAAACAAACACAATTAAACAAATAATAAATTGAAACAAATTCAACCCTATTTCCTAGCAAAACTTAACTAAACAAATCAAATTTCTCCTAAGACTCAAATCTAATGAACCTCTCATCCCCATGGATGACTTGAACTTCCCCTAGTGGAAGGTTCACATACTCTATCTCTAGTGATTTCTCCTTCTTTTGTCTTTGACATAGTAGCCACATTGCACTAAGCTGATTCCTTCTACACCTTGATTAGAGTAGATTATCTCTAGTGCTTTTGATTGTTCGGTGTTGTTGATCATTTCGGCCAACACCAATGCATGGTGTTCCTTCGCACAACACTATTAGCCCTTTGTTGACCTCATTTTTAGGATGAGCTCTCAACCCCTCTATTTTACACATAGGACTTCTCTTAAACTTTAGGAGTTCCTTAGTCTTAAGACACATCTAGTGATTAAGTGAACACTCAACCTAGCCCTAGAGACTTAGAAGAGTTAGCCATAGGAATAGGTTATGCCTTAGGGGTGTTAAGAAAATTTGTCTACCCTATAGCTTGAACCACATTCCTCATTTCCTTCAAGTCAAACTCCAAATCAAATCAACATCAAACTTAAAACCAATTCCAACTTTATTGATTTCCTCTAAATACAAATCAATTCTACATGACTGAAACCAATGATTGAAACCCAAGATTGAAACTTATGATTGAAACCATGACTGAAAATCCAAATAAAATCTTCTTAAGTCCTTTAATCCTGGACTTAACCAAAATCAAACCTAAATCAAATTCAAACCATCTTAAAGTCATGAAATTTTCTCACAACCCATTTATATTCTCATTTATATTCACATATATAAATGAAATATAAATTCAAATCAATCAAACTAAATCCAAAATTCAACTCCAAATCAAAAATCTTTCCTAAGTCACTTTAATTTTCTCTTATGGACATAGCCTAGATCATGTTCAAGCTACTTCAAATTCATGAAATTTTCTCATAACCACTTTATATTCTCATTTATATTCACATATATAAATGGAATATAAATTCGAACAACCAAAACCAACTCCAAAAATCAAACTCGAATTCAATTAAAAATCTAACCTAAGCCTTTCAAGTCAAAACTTTGAACTTAGCTAAATCAATTTCAAATCAAGCCAAACTCTTGATTTTTCTTCATGATTCAATCAATCCTTCAATCATGAATCCAATTATAAACATAAACTTCAATCATCAAATCAAAACTCAATTCAAAAATCAAACCCAACTCAAACTCATGTTCACCCTTTGAACTTGAAATTGTCAAATGAATCAAAACCCATTTGACTTCAAATCCACTTGAAATGGATTTATATTTCAATCATAAGTCCATATGTGAGTTCAATCAAACTCAAATCAAGCTTTGACCAAACCATTTGACTACTTACGCTACTTGACCCAAAGTGACCTAAAGTACCCTTATGCCAAATTCTAATCCAACCAAATTGGATTGAACTAAGCCTAAGCCTCTCATCATGATCAACAATCATCATGAGATGATCAATCACTCAAATTGGGTCAAATGTCAAACCTAAGGGTTGACCAAGTCAACACTTAGCCAAAATGAAACCAACATAAAATCCACCATAGGCCAAATTGATTAAAACCATTGATCAAAACTCATTCATGATCAATGTTTGAACTTAACCAAGTCAACATTTGAGCCTAACTTAGCCCAATTGGCCACTTGACCCAAGTTGACCCAACTTGACCTAAAAAGTCAAAATATGTCAAAACTTGATCTAAGCCAAATTGATTTAATCCAATGGGTCAAGTTCATTCCAAAATAATTGTTGAACTTGACCAAAGCCTCAATTGGCCAACTAGACCTAACCTAGCCTAATTGACCATGAACCCAACTTGACTTGAAAGGTCAAATTGAGCAAAATTCAAATGTAAACCAAATTGATTGGAAACAAAGATACTAATCCATTTCATATGACTAACCAAACATGAACCAACCCATGACCTAACCCAAATAGGTCAAATGGGTCAAATTGGTCAACTTCACCCATTTGACCTAAATGAACTCAATTGAACCAAAACCAACTATAAACTAAATTGAATCAAACCAAAGCCACCAAAACTTTTCAAATGGTCATATGAGCTTGACCCAATTTGACTAATTGGTCAAATTGACCCAAGTTAACCCATTTTGACTTGAATGGGTCAACATGAGCCAAATCACATCAAACCAACTCCAAATTGAATGAAACTTGGCCTAACCCATTTTTCAAACATACCAAACATGTCCAAACTAAAATCAAGGTCAAATGACCATTTTACCCCTAGGCCATAAAGTAACCCAAAATCAAAACCACTTGGAATTTGGTTAATTCCTTTTTATGGACACTTGGCATCCTCTTAGTTGACCAAATGGTCAATAATGGACCTAATGCACATGACCCAATGGGTTTCGGTCAGCCAAACCCAACCCAAACCCAAAATTGACCACATCCTTTGAAATTGAGCACATGGAATCCCTCCTCCACTCAATTAAAGCACATGGCCACCTCACCCACTCCTTTCCTGGATAAAACTAAATTCAAGGACACCTCTAATAGCCTTAAAAACCCATTGAATAAGCTCAATTGGTTCAAAATGGCATCTCCTTGCTCTGTCGCCCAATTGCTCTAGGGGAGATATACTCCCTGTAATTCAATTCAATCCTGAGTCTCCCCAAAGCTAGAGGAGCCATTGCCAAGTGATCCCAAGCTTCCTAGAGATAGATTGAAATTCCATTTTCTCAATTTTCATAGCTTGAAAATAAGGGAGCTCCACTCAAAATCAAACTTACTCCACACTTCAAATTAACTCAATTCCTCTTATAAGCTTCATTGAGGAGCTTGATTGAACTCACCCAAGCCTTCCCACAAGTTTCTAAGGCAAGGGAGGAGTCCCCTTCATCAAGATCGAGCTCAAGTCAAGGAGGAGGTGGCCCATAAGAGGATCTACCCAATTTTAGAGCCTCCAAACTTCAACAAAGCTTCATCTCCACTAGATGAAGCTTCTCCAAGGGAATCGAGCACCAGTGATCACCTCCAGCAAGGTTATCCATTAAACCTCACTTAAGTTCAATGTGGTTTGGTCCTTTGTGTAGTGAATTTTAATCCCATGCAAATCTAGCTGTTAGATGTGTTTGCCTTTGTGCTTAGATGGTGTGGGTAAATTTTGGGATCAATTCGAGCTCAATCGAGCACGGATCATCCCCTTAAAGATGGATAATGTCCATTTTTTATAAAGAAATACAGGGATGGATCACAGGCCATCCATCAAAGCATTTTGGATGGACGGCCATGATTAAGATACGTAGGATCACACATTTAATCCCTTAGATCCGTAGCTTTAATCTCAATCATCCGATCCTTGATCGGACAGATGAGGAGAAAGAGCGTAGCACCACCACTAACACGGTACTATGATGTGACAACTTTAATATCGAATCCAGTCACACCACATGGAAAGCGCATGCCACGTCAGCGGTCCACGTGGCACCAATGAGATTAGATATTTAATTAGGCCAATAAATTAATAATTAACCATGAAAACTTCCTAAATTCATATCTAAGCCTAGAATAATCAAAATAATATGAAATAAATTGCATTGGATAGATAATTAAACATAGAATATTTAAAAAATGATTCGAGTGAATTATGAATAGTGCTTTTCTTTGAATTTAGATTTTAATGGGAATGTTATTTTACTAATTACCCTCTAATTACTCCACTGATTAATTCAAAACTTCTTGTACTCAATTAGTGGGATCACCTTTATCTCCCCTAATTTTCTTGGGATTTATTAAAGACTTAATTAGAGGAATTACTAGTTCATTTCTCAATCACTCCCTTAATGTAATTAAGTTTAATTTATGGTATAATTACTGGTCTAACCCTTTGATTGAGTCAATTAGATTTTGATTAAGTGAATATGGGATTTAGGGAATAATTTAGGATACTTTCCTTAAGATATTCCTTAAACCCTTTTCTTTCTTAATCTAACCTAAATTAAGGGTTAATTTGCTAAATACCCCCTTAATTAATTTCATAAAACTCTAAAACTTTTATGAACTCAATTAATCTATCTTAGGTAGATGCTTAGGTGTTCAAGAGCCTAAGTACAATTAAGAAAATCAAAATTCAACTCACATGTGTGAGAGGGGTTATGAAAGTACTTAAGTTAAACCCCTTAGCTTAATTAATCTTTAATCATGAGTCAATTGCATTAGGTACCTTTCTTTCTTAGGTGCATTACCGATTTAAATTTCTTGTGTGATTTTATGTCATCTCATTAGCTCATAATTTTCTGATTAAGTATGCTAAGGTGGTATAGGTAAGGGGTAATTAACACACAATTCATACTTTAACCTAACCAAAATATAAAATTGATCTAATCACCAAAAATTGAACTAAAATAACAAACATATGTGGGAATGGGTTAGGAACAACAAACGTACCTCACATTTCTCAAATTAAATCAAACTCGAAACAAAATCAAACTTTCCTTTAAAATAATTTGATTTTCTTTAAGCTTTCTTATTTCATAAAGATTGTCTTTAGGAATTAATTAGGGTGAATGTGTTTACATGCATTCATCACTTTAGTTCTTTCCAAACATGCTAAATGTGAATGTCATATGAATTTCATGTATTCATGCTTTTTAAAAATCAAATTAAAAATAGAATATTTTCTTTATGTCAAATTGCATATTTTGACTAAAGTAAAAAAATTTGAATGGCTATTATCACTATTAAGTTCAAAACTATTTTCAAAATCTATAAATCAAACACCTAAAATTGAAAGTGTGCTACTTATAATTATTTGTAAGCTTGCATGTGAATATAAATATGAAGATGTGCATAGTGTATCTTTCCTTCTCTTTCCGTTTAGCATACTTTTGAATAAGATTTGGCAAAGTGTATAGTTAATTTGAAAAGAACACAACACTTGCCTAATCTCATTCATATTCATTCATGTGCTATTACCTAAAGTGGACATCCACACTTGTACATATAAATTGCATAAACAAAACAAACAAACAAATATAGACTTTTTGCATATTTCTTTTTCCATTCATTTCTTTTGCATCTGTGTTTGTATTTATGGAAAGTGGTATATTAGTCTGGACAACCCTGGGGTTGTGAGGCTTTAAGTAGCCATAAGTAGGTCTTGTACCTTACACCCCTGGTGCTAACAATGGTATCGTACTCACTTATTCTTTTCATACATATATGTGTGCATGTGAAAAATGGATAAGAAAATCTCTTTTTCACTTAATGAAAATCATGCCTCATAAAGCATTCAAATTTTATTAAGTAACTCACTTAGCATTCATCATAAAGTTTTCTAAACATTCCCATTTGTATGTATAGATATGCTTAGGATTCATTCATATGCATGTTATACATGTTGGGAAAGAAATGAAGTGATGTGTGTTTTGTGATATTAATTCACTTTACTTAATCTTAAAAGTCTTTCTTTTTTAATAGGTTTATTTAGAGCTGATCTAAACTTAGAATTAATTAAAACACATAATAAAACATTCACTATACAAAATTAGATATGAATCTCTTTTAGAAATGACTTAGGGTAGGGAAGGAAAGAGAAGCTCTCTTCTTTTTTTCCCTCTCTCTACAACATTTAGTAATTAAGTAAGATTCATTCAAACTTAAGAAAAGAATCAAATAAAATCAACCCAAATTAACTAAATACTTAAATGAAGCTACCTTTCTAAGTTGAACATCATCACATTTAGAAAATCCAAACCTTAAAGCCATAGCTAAGCATACCACACAAACCTTCTAAAGCACACACATTAAGTCAGTCTAGCTTAGCAGGTTATGCATGGTTTAATGTTTGGTTTTGTTTTGTAATATTTTGTTTCTAGTCTAGATGTTAGGGTGAATGTACCTAGAATGAATGGTAGGGTGATCTTAGTCTAACCATTATCTTCCGCATGGGATTGTGCTTAAGGGGCGCTGTAATAAAAATATAAATGCTTTTGCTGTGCAGGTGCTTATACCCCTAAGCATAATCCAATATGCCAGGTCAACTTAGTTACCCATTTATGGGGTGCTAAGTCCAATATACATTCTTGGGATTTGTATAGTTTGTTTAGCTAATCTCTATTTTGCAGGTATTAGATTTACTTTTCCTTTTCATGTAATTTTTGTAATTAGGATTTTGGAATGAATGTTATGGGGGATTAGGATAAGCATTAGTCAGAAGATCTCATCTTATGCACCATGTGAAACCTTTGGAGCATCCACATTTGAACCATCCAAAAGAAGGAACCAAAGAAAAAAGAAGAAATAAGAAAGATGAAAAGAAGAAGAGAAGGAAAGAAGAAAGAAGAAATGAAGAAATGAAGACCCCCCCATAACATGAATTTCCTTACTTGATTGTAAATTAATTCATTTATAATTTGGGTTGTATAAGGGTATAACTTGGCTACCCAATTTATTTTTGAGTTTGTGTGGTGGTGCTCGACCAAAAATGGCCTTTTATTCTTTTGTGTTAGCTTTATAAAATAATTGATGTTTTGTTTAGCTTATGCATTAAGATGGCATCCTTTTTCTAGTTTCTTTCTTACTTGATGTATGGCCTGGATGATGATTAGGCTCTTAGGAAAAAGTAAATCTTCTACCAAATTAATCAACTCAAAAATTAAAAATAAACAACTCATAATCTCATTTAAAGCCTAAGTTAAAAATCAAGATAAAAAAATTAACAACCCCTTAGATGGATGAGTATTTCTTTTATAACATCATGTATAAAAGCATATTATTACACTCTTGATTGGAGGGCTTCCACCTTTTCCAGAGAACTTAGCTTGACCTTTGAGAGCCATGGTGGAAACACACCTCTCCCTTCGCGCTAATTTTGGCTCATAATTTTACTTCTCATGCATTGGGCATATGAATCCTATAAGCTTGAGTTAAATGATTGTCCAAAAATAAAAGTAAAATGTATATTTTGCATTAAATCTAGGTTATTTTTCATGCCCTTACATGATCGAGTCTCTTAGGGAGTGAGTTTAAGGACTTAGTCTATTTCTAAATAAATAATAGCCTAGCTATCTTCCATAAAGCATATGACTTGCCTACATTAATTTAAAATTATGGGAGGAGTTAGTTGGCGGCCACCCCTAGGAGGTTGTAAGTCCAAGCAGTCGGGTGGTTTGTCCTCCCTTGTGGAGATAAACCAAATACCTATTTTCCCCTTAGATTTAGGTTGTGCTTTTGGCCCTCGCCAAAGCTCTCTAGATTTAGGTTTTGAGGTTGCTTCTCCCTTCTATAGGCCATAAGCATAAATCCTCACATCTTAGGCATTTCCATAACCTTGTATTATAGAATTATAAGCCTTAACTTCTAACAAAAATTCAACTCTAATCAATAATTCAATTTCAAAAATGTAAAACCCAATAATAGGGTAGTTTGGGATGCTTATCAGGCTTCCTAGTATCTTTAGCATCCCCTACTCATTTCCATTTGGCTTCGATAAGAATTCCTTTATTTAATCAATCCCACTTTATTTGCTAAAAATAAACTAATCGATTGATAGTCCTACCTATTGAAATCTTTGGAAATAATGATCATTTACTTTAATCTAGAGTATTCCTAAGGAATCCCCTTTCTTAGAATGTAATTAACTATAGGGGATTTTCCCTTGTAGGGAACTTAATGAACTTCGATTTAACTAAACTCTGCTTTACTTTTCTATATAAAGTAACGAAAGAATCTCTAGTACATATGCAGACCCATTGTCCTGAGGAGTCCTTATTGAGGTGATTAAGTCCATTGTACAGTGGTGACTTCTATCTTTCGAGATAGTACTCCTCTCACCAATGTTATACCCGATCACCCTCAATAAGAATATTTGCGGATCTACGTGGTGTCCAAAATGCATAAAAAAGTTAGTATATTTCTATCTTCATTTTATTCCGCATAGAGTGAAGATGGATGTATACATTTTTCTTTTAGAAATTATATATATAATATATAAATTTTACCATAGAGTTCAACTGATATGCTAGCAATTAATCTTAAAGTAATATCACATTCCTTCAAAATTAACTTAACATTCAGCAAATCATTTAAAAGAAAAGAAACTTCACTATAGATCATCTGCAAGCAATTGAACAGAAAATTGATAACTTTTGGACGTAGGATTTATACGAGTAGTGCATTATCTTATTTGGTTGGCAAATGTTGTCCGGTGAAGAAGTCTAGTGGGGCACGAAGAATGTGAGTTGACTACGACCTCCATAAAGTTTGCCCAAAAGATAGTTTTTCTCTCCAACGCATGGACCAGTTGGTCGATGCCACTTTCGATCATCAGATTCTTAGTTTCATAGATGCTTACTCTAGATATAATCAAATAAAAATGAATTCAGATGATGAAGAAGTCATTGCTTTTTAGACTGATAAAGGGTTGTACTATTATCGAGTAATGTCATTTAGATTGAAAAATGCATGAGCCACGTCTAAATAAACACTTTAAAAATCTCTTTGGTCATACTATGGAAATATATGTGGATGATATGTTAGTTAAAATACTTAAAGAGCAAAACATCTCCACAACCTTGAGCAATATTTCAAGCTCCCTTGATAGTATAATACTCCCTTTAATCCCTCTAAATGTGCTTTCAAAATTACATCTGGAAATTTTTTTGGGTTTATGGTCACTCATCGAAGGATTGAGGCTAATCCAAAAAGGATTAAAGTTATACAAGATATGATGCCTCCTAAAACCACAAAGGAGGTGCAATGCCTAAACAGGAAGATGGAAGCCCTATCACAATTCTTGGCTCAAATGGGAGACAAATATTTATCATTCTTTAGAATACTTAAAAGTGCTCGAAGTAATGATTTTCACTAGATTCATAATGTCAATCTGCATTTGAGCAGTTCAAAAAATATTTGTTCTCACCACCATTATTATCAAAGCTAATCCCGGAGAAATATTTTATTTATAACTCCCTATCTTATCTTATGCAATAAGCTTAGTGTTGTTGTAAAAAAGCTGAGGGGCAATGACCAATTTATTACATCTACAAGATTATATCGAATGTAGAAGGATTTTCTTTTGGGGAAAATAAAACTATCTAAGCATTGGTGTTGTGACAAGAAAGCTACGCTCATACTTTCAAGCTCATTCTATCGACATTTATACATAATTTTGACTCAAAACTATTCACCAAAAACTATAAGCTTCTAGCATATTAGTTAAATGGTCGATCAAATTTGGAGAATTTGACAACCATTTTTTGCCCATGACAGATATCAAATCTCAAGTATAATAGATTTTATTGTTGAATGCACCATCCCAAATTATTTTAAAATAAATTCTTCTTCTTTAATTTCACGATATTGGACTTTATTTGTCAACATAGCATCCAGAGACTCTAGTGCTAGAGTAGGAATCTTACTTATTTCTTCTCAACAGCGTGTCCTTGAGTATGGATTACATGTAAAATTTTAGCTACTAATAATGTTGCAAAATACAAAGCCTTAGTAGAAAGCTTAAAACTATCTATTAATTGTGAAATTCAAAATCTTATAATTTACACTAATTTGCCATTTATGTTTTCTCAAGTCGAAGAAGATTTTAACATTCACAATCATCAACACCTCCAACTAGTAAAATCTCTTCTCTTAAATGAGTAAATATCAAATCATCCACATTCTAAGAAATCAAAATACTAGAGTTGATGCTCTTTCAAAACTCACCACTTCAACAACCTCGACAATTACAAGAAAAAGTGTATAGAAGACATTTATTTTTGTAGCATACAAGAACTTTGGGAAATACACTCCTTAGATGAATCAAGGCAAGTTTCTTAGATAGATTCAATATTCACCTTCTTACATGATGGATTTTTACCAAAGATCCAGTTGTCATCATTCGTATTTAACGACAAGCAAACTTCAACATTATTAGTGATGAATTATACAAAAAATCATTCATAGGGCCATATCTCAAATGTCTCCCACAATCTAAAGCAGAACATGTGTTTTAAGAAGTCCATTCCAGTATTTGTGGTGAACACTTGAGGGGAAAAGAACTTGCCCACAAAATCCTAAGATAAGGATTCTACTAGCCTACCAAAAAACATGATGCATTAGATGTTGTAGAAAGGTGTAATAATTATCAGATGCATTCTAATCTCAACCATATTCCAACGATTGAACTTTCATCTTTCCAAAGCTCTTAACCTTTTACTCAATGGGGAATGGATATTATGAGTCCCTTTTTTATTGCAACTGGATAACAAAAATTCATCATTATGGAGATAAATTATTTCACTAAATGGGTTAAGACCAATCCATTAGCAAAAATTATAGAAGCCAATGCTAAATAATTTATTTAGGAGAATATTATTTATCATTTTGGAATTTCTACTAAAATCATAATAAATAATGGGACTTAATTCATGATAAAATAATTTGCTTTCTTTTGTAAAGATTTACATATTTAATTAGTTCATATGGTTATAGCACACCCCTGAACAAATGGTCAAATTAAGGTTATGAATCAAATAATTATTAAAGGCTTGAAGACACATTTAGATAAAGTTGGGGACAATGGGTGGATGAACTCCCTAATGTACTATGGGTTTATCAAACAACTATGAGAACACCAACTAGTGAGATACCTTATAATTTGTGTTTTGGTGTGGAGGCAATTATTAGTTGATATTAGTATCCCAAGCCCTAAGATTTGTAGTTTTGATGCAACTAATCATGAAAAAAACTCTGATATCATCTTGATTTATTACCTAAAATAAGAAGTAGCTTTGATTAAGAATGCCTACAATTAACACATCACTTCAATCGGGAGTGAAGCCCAGACCAATCAATGTTAGAGACCTAGTTCTATGAAGCTTGATTTCTACAAGAAAAAAATCACAGCATAACAAACTTTCACCTCTTTAGGAAGGACTTTATGTGGTTGTCACTATAGTTAAACTATAAACTTTCAAGCTTAATGATTGAGGAAAATTTCTCCATCATACTAGGAATGTTGAGAACCTACAAAGATATTATCAATGAATTTATGATGTAGCATTTGGATTAGACTCTATATTTTGATGTTTTATATTTATGTTTGAAAAACAAAAATTAAAATGAAAATAATAATAATAATAATAATAATAATAATAATAATAATAATAATAATAATAATAATAATAATAATAATAATAATAATAATAATAATAATAATAATAATAATAATAATAAGAGGAAAGATGAAGACAAAAAATTTAATCCCGAGTGATTTTGATTAGACCTACTCACACAAGTTAATGTCATTGAGCAAAACTCTAACAAATAATCTCAAATAGGTCAAAACATTATACATACTCTACACAAGTTAACGTCATTGAGCGAAACTCTGACAAGCAACCTCGAATAGGTCAAAACTTTGTACCTACTCCACACAGATTAAAGTCATTCAGAGTAAAACTATAACAAAAAACCTTGAATGGGTTAGAAATCCTTACTAGAATTTTTCTTAAGATTTGCAAGCTAATATCACTAAATATCTCTCACATATTAAATCAAAATAAATCACTAAACATCAATTATTTTATTTTAAAAGGAAAATCCAAAGCACTATGACACATATATAAACACTTCCATATGACACCTACTAAAAAGATCTCAAATTAAAATATAAATAAAATAAAATATAATCAAACAACATCCACATCTTCACTATTATCACCAAAAAAAGTGCTCTCTGTGTCATCCCTTGGAGACGACTCTTTAGAAACTTGACTCAATGAAAGGCCTTCAATATCTACACTTATCTTGTGATGAACCAATGGGTCCTTTTTAGAAAACCATGAATAAAACCTTCTTCAAGAAGATGTCATTCTAAATCCTTGACTCAATATCATAGATACAATCACGAGCTTCCTAAACCTGATCCTGAATTATACTTTGAAGGAAGAATTTTTGAAGTTCTTTATAATCTTTAAGTTGGTGTCAACTTCTATGTTCTCCTTTTTTGAAATCTGTGCTAGAAATGTCTTATTCTCTACCTCTAAAATTTATATCTTTGCATTGGTTGCTTTAAGGTCTTCATAGCCTGACTTATTTCAGCTCGTGCATCCACTAGCTCATCCCAAGTCCTATCAACCTCCTGACACAGAAATGAAAGAAAAGTCACCATAGTCGACAGCTCAGTCCTACACTTGATTTTCTAAGGCTATATAACCTTTTTAGCCTTAGACTCATATCCCGCTTATATTCACCATGGAGATATTTTATCTTCACAAACTCAGTATTCCATGCCTTTAAGGTAATATCAATTCAAGATCAATACTCTCATTCTTCAATACTTGAAAAAAAATAACACATATTAGATTAAAAAAAGATGAAGAGGAAAGAAAGAGATAAGAGAATTTAAAAAATGAACATTTCTTACCAACTCATCGGATCATTGGCGCCCACCACATGTGTGATTTAAAATTTATTTAGGAATTGAAATTTTTGGCAGACACATTTCTCAGCTCTTACCAAGGATCTGATATGTGTGTCATCCAACTTTTTCCTCTTGGAAAGAATGGGTACATGTTCTCTTGCTAGTCATTTAAAGAATGATGCTTAAATGAGATTAGATCTTTCCTTATCCTTATTAAGCTCATATGGATACAACCAAATAAAGATAGCCGATGAGAAAAATACTGCTTTTCAAAGCCTAATCAGAATCTATTATCATAAGGTCATGCTTTTCGACCTTAAAAATGTCGGTGCTACCTACCAGCAAGCCATGACTTGAATCTTCAATAAACTTATTCATCATCAAGTTGAATGCTATGTTGATGATCTCATGGTCAAAAGTAAAGAAAAGGAAGACCATCTCTTTGACTTGAGAGTAGTTTTTGAATGACTAAGATAATTTAGCCTCAAAATGAAATCCTCTGAAGTGTACATTAGAAGTAGCTTCAAGAAATCCTTGGGTTTGTTGTCTGACACTGTGGGATTGAAATTGAATTGGAGAAGGTTAAAGCAATATTAGAAATGTCACCCACTAAAAGTCTAACTCAACTCAGATCATTCCAAGGGAGGTTGGCATATCTAAGATGCTTTATATCCAACTTATCAATTAGATGCTAGAAATTCTTGACACTTGTCAAAAAAAATGTCAAGTTTAAGTGAGATGATAAGCATGCCTTTGAAGACATCAAGCATTACTTGATGATGTCGCCAGTTCTAACAGCCCCTATCTCAGGCAAGCTGCTTATACTATGTACTGCTACACTAGATGACTCATTTGGCGCTTTATTGGCTTAAACTAATGACTAAGGGAAGGAAAACATGCTCTACTACCTCAATTATTGTTTAATCCTCAGGCAAATTATCCACCCAATGAGAAACATTACTTAGCTTTAATCTTTGCATCCCAAAAGCTACGATGCTACATGCTTTCTCATAAGGTGAACTTGATCTCTAGAATCAACCCACTTTAATGCCTCATGACACGGCCGACGCTATATGGATGGTTGGCTCTTTGGGCCATGATTTTATCACAGTTTGGCATCACTTTCATACCCCTCCATGCAGTGAAAGGATAAGCACTTATAGATTTCTTAGCAGTACACCCACTTTCTATTGATTCTTTGCTTAGTGATGACCTCGCTGATGAACAAATCATGAACTTATAGGACATCAGCATTCACCGCTAGGAGATGTATTTTGATGGTGCAGCTTCCTCTCAAAGAGGAGAAGAACTATAATATGCTCTTTTGAGAAAGGCAGGGGTAGGAATAGTTCTCCTAACTACAGACCGTGATGTGATGAGATTATCATTTCATCTATACAATCCATGCACCAACAATGAAATTGAATGTGAGGCTCTGATTGTCAGTCTGGAGTTAGCCGTTACTCTAAGCATCCAAAATATCAATATCTTTGGGTATTCTCAATTAGTCATCAACCAAATCACTAGGTCATACAATGTTCTAAAGTTCAAGCACCACCACTATCATAAGTACACTATAGTATTGCTGGCCCAAATCCCAGAGGTTACCATTTATAAGATTTCTTGAAGAGAAAACATCATAACGGATGCTTTAGCTAAGCTTGCCAAGGAGTTGGCATGTCTAGAAGATGAGTCCATATCAATAAAGGTCTAAAATAAACAAGTCTTGTCCTTTATTGATATTGAACTCATCAAAAAATATTCTCTTGATGGGGAGGTTATCGTTGCTAAAAAGGTCAAGGAGCTAGATTGGAGGAAATCATTCATGGACTACCTAAATAAAGGCAAACTACCTCAAGAGAAGTCACTAGCTCACCAGACGAAGCAAAGGCCACTTTTCTACGACTTTGTGGATGGTGTCTTGTATTGGTGGTCCTTTAATCATATGCAGTTACACTATTTAGACAAGCATGAAGCTCATAAGATCATGACCAAGGTGCACTCGAGACTATGCATAGCTCATCAATCTAGTATAAAGATAAAATTCAAGATCAATATACTAGGATACTACTGGCCATCGATGATTACAAACTCCAAGGATGTAGTTAAGCATTGCCACCAATGTCAAGTACATGATGTGGTCCTACACTAACCTCCCAATATTGGCCTCATGACCATTCGAGTGTTGTGGTAATGACATAGTGGGTCTGATCAGCCCTCCTTCTTCTAAAGGTCATTGGTTCACCCTTCTTGCTACAAACTACTTCTCCAAGTGGGAAGAGATAATTCCACTCAGAGAGGTCACAGCTTAGCATGTGCTCCAATTTTTTAGGTACCATATTGTATATAAATTTGGGGTGCCTCGGTAAATTATAATAGCACTACATTCAAGATCACCAAAATCAACAGCTTTTCTATAAAATAAAGCATAGATTAGAGATACTCTACCATCTACTACCCAAGGGCAAACGAACTAGTAGAAGCCTTCAATAAAAATCTCATCCAAATATTAAAGAAGATGCTTGACAATAAAAAATGATAGTGGCATGAGCAGTTAGTTAGTAAATCCTTGTGGGCTTATCACACCACATAGAACTCTGACTCAGTATACTCCCTTCTCCTTAGTGTATGGGTCCAAAGTGATTTTACCATTAGAAGTCTAACTCTCATCATTAAGGATAGTTGTAGCTAGAAAGATCACAATAGAATAGAACACGAAGTTGTGGTTAGAAGAGCTCGAAGGTTTGGAGGAGAGATGTCTATGGGCAAGCCAAAACCTCAAGTTGTATAAAGCCAAAATGATTCAAGATAATAATAAGTTGGTTTGTCCTAGAGCTTTTCCAGTTGGAGAGCTTGTCTTAGTTCTAAAGAGATTAATTGTTGCCCATTGCAAGATGGGAGGCATGTTTTAACCCACTTGAGAAGATCCTTTTTTCATAGAGAAGACCCACCATGGAGGATCTTAGCAGCTTATTAATCATAAGGGAGAGCACCCATTTCTTCCAATCAACAAGCTCTACTTAAGGAAATATTATCCTTAAATTTATGTTTGGAAATATTTATCATCTATGAAAATTCTATTTTAAATTCAATCTCTTCCAAACAAAAAATATTTTATTTGTGAATCCGCATGATGTGTTTAGAATAGCTGTAAGAGAACCCAAGAGGCATCTTATCCTCCATTGACACAACACAAACACATATCAAGCTAACACATATGTTTTATCTCAGGCTACTTTGAGTTAAGATAATGCCCCTAATGGCCCTCACTCATTATTTAGGCACAGGCGGCGTGACTACGTATGTCACCCTAGTGGCTCCTTATTTAGAGGATATAAGTCTACTACACTTTCTTCCTAACTTGACCATTGCACACCAACAAGCTCCTTGTTAGTACGGTAGGCCTTACTGCACAGCCGGTAAGCTACCCTCATGTCAACTTTGTCTAAAAAGATGTAAGTCTCCTATGCATTCTTCTTGGACTATCCTTCATGTACTGACTAGGTCAAGTATATTTGAGGTTTAGGGTAAGTCCCCCAGTGAGTCCTTTCCTCTTGACTACTTCAAGTTTGGGTCTAGTCCTTCTTTGTGACTCCTAGCTTAGCAGTCATCCTTAGGTTAGGTCTGATCTATTGTGCACCAACAGGTCACCCCAATGGCTATTCTTTTCTTTGGAAGATATAAGTCTACAACGCATTCTTCCTAGCATAGCTGTTGCACATTGATGAGTAGCCCTAGGTCAGATAGCACCTGTTGAGCTGATGACAAACTATCCCAGTGATTAGTTTCATCTATGAAGATATAACTCTACATGCCATCTTCCTAGGCTGATCGTCGCACATCGATGGTCATGTTGGGTTGGTTGGTTATCGCTATGCTGACAGTGACCCACCCAGTAGATACACCACTCATGACAGATGTAAGTCTGCTAGGATTTCTTCTTGTGTTGGCCATCATACACTTACAGGCTTTCATCTTTACAAGGTTCAAGATAAAGCTCCTAGTGGAACCTCACCTATTGGCACTCTGCTTGGCTCATGCTTTGTGACCCCATCTATACACTACCTAGGTTACTTTTGGATTAGATAGTTTCCCTTTTCTAGTAACCACCCTTATGGTTGGAGATTTTATTCTACGGATGTGCAGATTATCCTTTAGTCTAGTAAATCTATGGTAGGTCAAGGCTGACATAGCCCCTTCTCAATGTGGTCCCTCGCACACCAATAGGGTCCATGCAAACATAAAATAAACAAAATATATATTTATTTTTAGATTAGGAGAACACCCCAGCGGTACGTTTTCCCTATCTTTAGGGTAGTGTCTGAGAAACTCCCTATTGGGATCACCTGACTACTCTCAAGTTGAGGTAAGATCCCTAGTGACACTCTCTCAGTAGTCACCCTTAAGTCAAATTCGACTTATTGTGCCACCAATAGGTCACCCCAACAGTTGTTCCTTGCTTTGGAAGATGTAAGTCTGTTACACATTCTTTCTAATATGACTATTGCACACCGACGGGCATCCTAAGGTCGGGTTTGATTTGTTGTGCTACCAACAGGTCACTCTAATGGTTATTTATTGCTTTTCAAAATGCAAGTTTTCTATGCTTTCTTCCTAGCATAATCTTTGCACATCGAAAGGCACCCCTTAGGCTAGATAGTTCTACTCTTCCGCCGGTACGCTACCATTTTGGATTAGTAAATCTAAGATAGGCCCAAGCTCTTGTAGCCACTTCTTAGTGCAGTTCATAAATCAAATCAAAGTAAATTAAATCAAATTAAAATAAATCCAATAAAATCAAATGAAATTAATCTTGACTAATCTTGAGTTGAGGTAAGATCCCTTGTGACACTCTCTTAGTAGTCACCCTAGGTCAGGTTCAATTTGTGCTGCAACCAGCAGGTTACCCAGTGGTTATTCTTAACTTTAGAAAATGTAAGTCTGTCATGCTTTCTTTCTAGCACAATCGTTGCACACCGAAAGGAAATCCCATAGGTTGGATTGCCCTACTTTGTGGCTTATAGACTATCCCTTTGGATTTGTAACTTTGAGGTAGGCCAAGGCCCCTGTGGTTCCTCCTTAGTTGATCCATCACACCGATGAGTCCATCTCTAAATTTAAATGAATTAAACCAACTCCCCTAATGGAGTCTAAATTGAAATAATCATAACCCATTTCTCCCTAATGAGATGATAAAAAAATCAAAGAAATTCAATCAAACTCTTATCCCCAACGAATACCCCTTCAAAATAAATTAAATCAAATCCAATTTTAATCTCCCCCAATGGATCCAAATCACATTCCTCCCCCATTGGAGCCCATAATAAAACAAATAATCAACAAGAATATATAAAATCAAATTCAAATCTTTGTATTCCCCAGTGGATACACCCCCAAACAAATCAATGAAAGCAAACTCAAATCCATATCCCCAGTGTATAGCTTGAACTTACTTCCCTAGTGGAAGGTTCATATACATAGCCCCCAGTAGATTTCCTACTCCCATGCCCTTGGTATAAACCTCTCACATGTCATCTGCGAGGCATATGTGATCCCTTACCGGATCTCCCTCCATGTTCTTGACATGGAATTCTCATCAAATCCTTCTGGCTCTTTTATTCTCTTAGCATGAGTCGAGTTGTATTGTACTAAGATTGTGATTCTATCTACCTCTCGAGTTTAGGTATAGATCATTTCTATTAACACTTGCAATCTTTTGGATGTTGTTAATCATCTCGGTCAACACCAATATGTACAGTGTGCCTTGTCAGTTACACCACACCTATTGGGGATCCTTTTGTTGACCTCACTTTTAGAGTGAGATTCAATCTTTATTTTAGATTTAAGAGTCTTCTAAACACTAAGACTTTCTTAGTTATAAGACACTTCTAGGACTTAGGTGAACACTTAACTTATGCCTAGAGACTTAGAAGGGTTAATCATAAGAAAATTCTAACTTAACACATGTGGAATGTGTTGAGTGGAGTTTTATTTGAAGATAAAGCCTCCATTCAACAAATTTGGATATATTGAATGAAGAGGCTTATTTTCAAATTTTACTTTTTGAAAAGGAAGAAACTCCAACTTCAACATATGTGAGATATATTGAATGGAGTTTCAATTTTTTTATGACATGATTTTATTTGGAAATAAAATCTTCATTTAATAATGTTAATATGTGCTTTTTGAAAGATGATTTTGATATTATTTGGAAAGAAATCTTCATTCAATAAATTTGAGTATATTAAATGAGAATGTTTATATGTGCTTTTTGAAAGATGATTTTGATTTTATTTGGAAATAAAGTCTTCATTCAATAAATTTGGGTATATTAAATGAGGATGTTCATTTTCAAATATGTGCTTTTTGAAAAATGATTTTGATTTTATTTGGAAATGAAATCTTCATTCAATAAATTTAGGTATATTTAATGAGGAAGTTCATTTTTAAATATGTGCTTTTTGAAAGATGATTTTGATTTTATTTGGAAATTAAATCTTCATTCAATAAATTTGGGTATATTATATGAGGATGTTCATTTTCTAATATGTACTTTTTGAAAGATAATTTTGATTTTATTTGGAAATAAAATCTTCATTCAATAAATGTGGGTATATTGAATGAGGATGTTCATTTTCAAATATGTGCTTTTTGAAAGATGATCTGATTTTATTTGAAAATGAAATCTTCATTCAATAAATTTGGGTATATTGAATGAGGATGTTCGTCTTCAAATATGTGCTTTTTGAAAGATGATTTTGATTTTATTTGGAAATGAAATCTTTATTCAAAAAATTAAGGTATATTGAACGAGGATGTTCATCTTCAAAAATGTGCTTTTTGAAAGATGATTTTGAATTTTGGTTTTGAAAAGAACCTGCATATAACAATTCTCAGGATTGTTAAATGAGGTTGAGTTATATATTTTGTAAAAAATTTTGTGTAAGTATTTTATTATGCGAACTTTGAGAAAGTGCTTTTGAAAAGTGATATTTTTATGAAAGAATTATTTTTCTTATTTATAGAATGAACCTTACCTTACCATAGAAATTTTAAGGAGGTTCAATAAGGTTTTTTTAGTCATTTCTTTTGGTTTAATTTTATTTTCACCTATTGGGAGACCCAACAAGGGTTTTAAAACCTACATGGAGTGAGGTCCTAAAATCTAAAGGATGTTGGCTAGCTTAGCTTAAGAATGAAATGAGCTAATTGCCAATTGAAAAGAAGGATAGTCTCTGACTTATATGAGATACAAATCCACTATTGATACTTGGAGATAATGATCATTTATCAAAGATGGAGAGAGGAACAATTCCTTAGCGAAGTTACCAAAAAAAATATGTGGTGTTTATTTTTGTTATGTGTGTTGAAGTTATTATTAAGTTTGTTAGGGGACACCACCCAGATCCATAGATGTACTCATTAAGGTGATCAGGTGTGACATTAAGGAATAGTGTACTATCTCGAGAGATAGAATTCACTGCCCTATAATGGACCTAATCACCTAATGAGGACTCCTAAGGCATGATGGGTCTTGGAATGTATCAGAGATCTTTCTCCTACTTTACATGGAAAAGTAAAGTAGGGTTTATTTAAACTGAGTTTATCAAGTTTTTTATGGAGTGAAACCCCCATAGTTAATTACATCCTAAGAAATGAGATTCCTTAAGAATACTCTTGATTAAGGTAAATGAGTATTGCCTCCAAAGATTTCAAATATAGGACTATCAATAAATTGGTTATTTTAAGAAAATTAAGTGGGGTTTATCGAAAGGAGGGAGTTATTATCAAAACCAAAGGAAGATGAGTAGGAGATGCTCATAATACTAGGAAACCTAGTGAGCATCTCAAACTATCCTATTGTTGGGCTTTATATTTTTCAAATTTGAAGAAAATTAGATGTTTTGAGTTTAATTTTTATTAAAAATCTAGGGCTTACAATTTCACAATAAAAGTTTATAGAAATGCCTAAGAGGCAAGGAATAATGCTTGTAGCCCACAAAAAGAAACTGTAACCTTGGATTCTAAATCTAGGGAGCTTTGGCGAGGGCCAAAGTATGACCTAAATCTAAGGTAAAAATAAGTATATGGTTTATCTCCACATGAGAGGATAAACCACCTGACTATTGAACTTACAACTGCCTAGAGTGGCTGCCAACTAACTTCACCTATGATTTTAAATACATGTAGGCAAGTCTTATGCTTTACAAGATGGCTAAGCTATTGTTTATTTAGAAAGGAGACTAAGTCCTTAAACACACTCCCTAGAAGATTAAATCATGAAGGGCATGAATAATGATTTAAATTTAATACAAATTTTGTTAAGTTTTATTTTAAATTTTTGGACATTTTTATTTAACATAGGCTATGGGATTTCATATTCTTAATGCATGAGAAATTGGTTATGGGCCAAAATCAGAGAGAAAGAGGTGTGTTTCCACCATGGCTCTCAAAGGTCAAGGCAATTTCTCTAGCAAAGGTGGAAGCCCTCCATTAGTAAGAGTGAGACAATATAATTTATGAATGATGTAAGACATACAACATCCATCTAAGGGGTTGCTAAATCTTTTATTATCTTAATTATATCCTAAGCTTTAAGTGAGGTTATGAATTATTTAATTTAATTTTGAATTGATTAATTGGATAGAAAATTTATTTTTTCCTAAGATTCTAATCGTATCCAGGTCATATAGTAATCACCAATCATAAAGAAAATGAAAAGGCATGCCATTTCTAATGCACAAGCTAAACATCAAATAATTTTATAAAGCTATAGCAAAAGAATAAGAGGCAAGTGCGGTCAGGTATCACCGTACTACCTAAAAGAAAATGTGGGTAGCTGAGCTTTATCCTTATACATCCCGGTTACAAATGAATAATTACAATTTAAAGGAATTCATGTTATGGGGGTCTTCATTCTTCATTCTTCATTGCATCTTTTCTTCATTTATTTCTTTCTTCATTTCTTTCTTTCTTTTGGTTTGACTTGGGATGTGGTTGCTCCAAGGCTTCACATGGTACATAAGACATGATCTTATAACCAATGTTCATCCTAATACCCAATAACATTCATTTTAAATCTTAATTATATTTTACATCAAAAAGGGAAAAGATAAATCTAACTAAATCTACAAAATAGATATTAGCTAATCATACCACACAACCCAAGCAATTATATGAATAAGTTGCACTTAGTACCCCACACATGGGTAACCAAGTCCACCTATTCTAATTTGTGTTATGCTTAGGGGTATAAGCAATCTGCACAACAAAAGTATTTATATCTTTATTACAACATCCCTTAAACACAACCCCCACAGAAAATATGATTTGGTTAAGATCGGTTGATCATCCAGTCTACGCATATGCACCTTAACATTCAGTCTAAAATAATACATCACAAAATAAAATCAAGCATAAAACCATGCACCACCCAAACATAAAGCTAGAAATAGTGACTTAGTTTAATGTGTGTGACATTTAAGGCTTGTGTGGCATGCCTTAGCTAGGCTTTAAGGTTGAAGTTTTCTAAGTGTGAAAGGTTCAATTTAGAGGGTAGTTTCTTTTCAAGTGATTTAGTTGATTTGTCAATTTTAGTTGATGATTTGATTTGGTTTGAATGGGCCTACACTTAATGACTAAGTGTTATGAAGAGAAGAAAAGAGAAGAGAACTTCTCTTTCATCCTTACCTTAAAACATTTCTAAGGTAACTTCATTAATAATTTTTCTTTAGTGAATGTTTTATTATGTGTTTTGGTTGATCCTAAGTTTAGATTTGCTCTAAATAGCCCTATTCAATAAGAAAGGCATCTTAGGATTAGTTAGGGTGGATTACTACCACATGCCACACACCCATTTATTTATTTCCACCATGTATACCATGCATATGAACAATCATAAGCATACCTATACATGCAAATGCAAATTTTATAACACTTTGATGATAAATGCTTAGAGATATCATATGAAAATTTGGATATTCCATTAATTCATGCCTTTATTATGTAGAAAAGGGGGACTTCTCATCCATTAACTGAATGCACATCCATATGTATAAAAGATATAAGTGAGTATGACACCATTATTTTCTACGCCAGGGGAGTAAGGTACAAGACCTACTTAGGGCTACTTAAAGCTTCGCAGCCCCGAGATGTCCAGACTAATATACCATTTTTCTTAAATTCATGTAGATGTACAAAAAAAAAACTAAATGGATAAAGAATCATGCAAAAGATCATATTTGATTTGGTTGTAAAATTTACATGTGTAATATGAAGATCCTTCTTAAGTCATAACATAGAAATCAATAGGGATAGATTTAAGAAAGTGTTGTGTTCTTTTCAACTTGACTATACACTTGCAAATCCTATGTAAATCCATGTTAAGAGAAGAAAAGAGAACTTCAAAATACACATCTTATGATATAATTATAGGCAAAGTACTTATAAGTAGCATCACTTCATTCACAATCTTTGATTTAGAGGTTTTGAGAATAATTTTTGGTTTAACAGTGATAATAGTAACTCATATTCTTAATTTTAGCCAACACATGCAATTTGATATAAAAGAAAATATTTTATTTAATTGATTTTTCAAAAGAAATGAATGCATGATTTCATATGGAAAATAATATTTAGCATGCTTGGAAAGAGATAAAGGGATTTAAGCACATGACTTCATTCACCCTAATTAATTCCTAAGGATAATCATATAAAATAGGATTATTTAAAATGAATCAAAATTCTTTAAGGAGATTTTTAATCTTTGATTTGATTTGACTTAGGAAATATGAAAAGGGTTTGCTGGTCCTAACCTATTTCCCCCATGTGTGAATTGGTTTAGTTTAATTTTAGAACAATTAGGTTGATTTTATGTTTGTTTAGGTTAAGATATGAATTAAGTCCATTAATTACCCTTTGCCTACACCACTTTAACATAATTAAACAAGTAACTATGAGCCAACATATGATATGCAATCACATGAAAATTAAATCAGCAATGCACCTAAGAAATGAAGGGGCCCAAATTAATTGGCTCATAATTATTAATTAATTAAGCTAAATGATTTAATTAAGTACTTTCATAACCATCCTACACATGTAGTTTCATTATAATTTCCTTTGAAGTTCTATTAAGTTATTGAACACATATGAATCTACCCAAGAATTGAATGATTAAGTTCTGGAATGATTTGGTTTTGAGTTTGATTAATTAAATTATTTAATGAGGTGATTAAGTCATTAATTAACTGTAAATTGATTTAGTATTTTCCAAATGAAATAAACTCAGGGGAAAAGATTAAAAAATGTTCTAATCTCATTCCCTATGTTCATTCACTGTTTCATGATAATTAGCAAGCTTAATTAATGAATTTATCAATGTTTAATGTGTTAATTAATTATTTAATTGATTAAGAGAGGGATTAAGGATGAAACAAATAATTCCCCTAATTAATCTAGCAAAAAATTCTAAGAAAACCATGGGAGACAGAGGTCATCTCACTAATCATTCTCAGGGAGTTTGGAATTAATTGTTGAAATATTTAAGGAGTAATTAGCCTAATTATATTTTTAATAAAACCCAAATTGAGTGAAAATTATTGTTTAAAATCAATTGATTTTAATTTTATATTATTCTCCTCTAAATTATCTTTAAAATGAGTCTCAGTTTGCATATTTTGGATTTTACTACAATAAGTTATAAATTTTGAAAGTTTTGGCATTAAAATTAGATTAATTAAGGCCACGTGGCGACTGACGTGGCACACTTTCCACGTGGCGTGATGGGATAGGTTATTTAAGTTATTTCATCCGTCAGCTAAGTCAGCTGGCAATGGACGTGCTTTCTCTATGGGTCGTCCGATCTAAGAGTGGATGGCTAGGATTAATCCTGTAATTTAAACTTAAATCAAAGGGCATCTAGGGTGATCTAATCATAGCCATCCATTCTAATCACATGAAACAAATGGCGTGCGATCCTTCTCCTTCGTGAGCGATGAGAGATGAACACTGTTCATCTCTCTTCATTCAATTCAAGCTCACCCGAGCTCGGATTAGGATCAAAATGATCCCACACCTTCAAAAGGAGGGGGATGCATAATCAACAGTCAAGATGTCAAGGGATGACACTTTCCTTCAAAAAGGACCAAGCAATTTTTTTTATGGCTAGGATTTTGAATAATTACCTTGTTGGAGGCTATCACCGGTGCTTCTAATGGAGAAGGTAGCTTTGTCTAGTAGAGAAAAAGCCCAGTTCAAGGTATTGGGTCTTGATTTGAAGTAGAGATTGCTCAGTTGACCAAGCTCACCTTCAATGGCGATCGACCTTGATCAAAGTGATGTTTCCCGTGGCTTGGAGACTTGGAAAACAACTTGGTTGAGCTCGACAAAGTCCACTGTTGGTGTGTGCAAGGTTAATTTGATTTTGATGGAGAATTGAGTGAGTTGGATCTTCAATTCACCTCCCCTGTTTTGGCTTTGAGCAAAACCTAGAAGAAAATCAAGGGAGCTTGGGAATGGCTTGGAAAAGCTTAAGGAGGCTTGATTGAATCTCCTTGGCTTTGAGGAAATAATTGTTTTTGGTTTGAGTGGGAATGAGAGGGAGTATATCTCCCCCTCCTTGGATTGGACGGTGATGAGCTGAATTACCATCTTTCATCAATGGCATGGATTCGAGGCACGGTATGAGTTATCAAACAAGCCCATGTAGGTCATTTTGAGTAGTGGAGTGAAGGAGAGTGGATTCCCAGGTGCTGGGAAGTGCATTTGGTGATCCAAGTGTTCAAATTGTATTGGAGAGGTTGGTTTGGTCTTGGCTTGGGTCATGCCTAACCCAAGCTCATTAGGCCATGTTCACCACCCTCTTTGGTGTCCATGTGGACCATTAGAAGGATGCCAAGTGGCCTTGAGAAAGAAATGACCAACTAAATTTGGCCATAGGATGTCCTTTGACCTAAGGGCAAAATAGTCATATCGCCATGATTTTGATTTGGAAAAATTTGGAATGAATTGAAAATGGGTTGGGCCAAATTTCAAGTGATTTGGAGTTCATTTGGTTTAAATTGGTTCAATTTGACCCAATTAGGTCAAGTTGGGTCAAATTGGGTTAGGTTGACCAATTGGTCAAATTGGGTCAAATCATGGATTAGGTTAAGTTCAAATGATCATTTGGAGCCTATGGGTATCACTGGTTTGGTTCGATTTAGTTTAGATTTAATTTTGGTTCATTTAGGTTCATTTAGGTCAAATGGGTCAAGTTGACCAATTTGACCCATTTTACCCAATTGGGTTAGGTCATGGGTTGGTTTAGGATTAGTTGATCATCTAAAATGTATTGCAAGCTTTAGTTTCAATTAATTTTGATTTGGTTTGATTTTAAGTTAATTTGACCTTTTAGGTCAAGTTGGGTTCATGGTCAATTAGGCTAGGTTGGGTCTAATTGATCAATTGAAGCTTTAGTCAAGTTTAATAATCAATTTAGAATGAATTTGACCCATTGGTTGCAATCAATTTTGCTTAGATCAAGATCTGACCCATTTTGACTTTTTAGGTCAATTTGGGTCAACTTAGGTCAAGTGGCTAATTAGGCATAGTTTGGCTCAATTGATGACTTGGTCATGTTCAATCATTGATTATGAATTAGTTTAGATCAATGGTTTCAATCAATTTGATTCATAGTGTATTTTGGCTTGTTTAGGTTTCATTTGGGTTAAATGTTGACTTGGTTAAAGGCTAGGTTTGACTTGGTTTGACCCAATTTGAGTGATTGATCATACTAGGATGATTGTTGATCATAATGTGAGGTTTGGATAGGCTTAGTTCAATCCAATTTGGGTTGGATTATAACTTGGCTCAAAAAGGTGCTTTAGGTCTCTTTGGGTCAATTAGCTTGATCAATGCTTAATTCAAGTTTGGTTGAACTCACATATGGACTAATGATTGAAATATAAATTCAACTGCAAGTAATTTGGAGTCAAATGGGTTTGGATCATTTGACAACTTCAACTCAAAAGGATGAACATGGGTTTGACTTGGGTTAGTTTGATTTTTGGTTTGGTGATTGTAGTTTATGTTTATATTTGGACATGTGATTGAAGAAGTGATAGTTTGTAGAGAAAATCCAAGGGTTTGAATTTATTTGAGAATGATTTGGCTAAATCCAAGAAATTGGCTTAAAAGATCTAAGTTGGATTTTGAATTGAGTTTTGAATTTAGTTTAGGTTATTTTAATTTATATTTCATCTATATTTGTGAATATAAATGAGAATATGAATGGGTTATGAGAAAATCTTTTGAGTTTGCAGTGATTTGGATTTGATTTAAGCTAAGTCCATAAAGTGAAATCAAAGGGCTTAGGAAAGATTTTGGGATTTGAATTCAATCATGAGTTTCAATTATTTGATTTGGAATTGATTTAAGATTTGGGTTTTGGAATTGATTTATGATTTGAGAAAATCAATTGAGTTGAAATTGATTTAAGATTTGGGTTTTTGAATTAATTTATGATTTAAGAAAATCAATTAAGTTGGAATTGATTTAAGATTTGGGTTTTTGAAATTATTTATGATTTAAGAAAATCAATTGAGTTGGAATCAATTTAAGATTTGATTTGGAATGATTTAAAGGAGAGAAGCAAGGATTGGGTTCAAGCTCTAGGGTAGGCAAATCCTCCTAATACCTCTAAGGCATAAACTATTCCTATGGTTAACTCCTCTAAGTCTCTAGGGTTAGGTTATTTATTCACCTAATCACTAGAAGTGTCTTAAGACTAAGGAACTCTTAGTGTCTAGAGGAGTCCTATGTCTAAGATGGTGAAGTTGGAAGCTCACTCCAAAAGTGAGGTCAGCACCAGTTTAATATAAACCCTGCTTTATTCGTCCATATATAGTAGGGGAAAAATCTCTAGTATATTTGAAGGACCATCATGCCATAAGAGTCCTTATTAGGAGATTAGGTTCATTATAGGGTGATGTCTGTATATTTCAAAATAGTACATCATACCTCAATGTCGTACCAGATCACTTCAATAAGTACGCCCTACAATCTACATGGTGTCCCCCCCACCCATACATCCAAAAATAAACACCACAGTATTATAAGCTATTTTGAGTTCTTTCCAAAAGGATTTGGGTTGGGCTATTTTCTTTCTATTTTTGGGTATACAATCTATACACTCAAGAGTATACACCCATTCTTTTAATTTTAAAGAATTGTAGGACTTCTAATTATGAATCTAAATGTTAATTATACTTATTTTATTTACATCAAAATTAATTTATATCTATTTAAAATTCTGAAGCTTTTTTATTTATGTAACATATGTCTTCCAATCATTTGAAGACATAACAGAGGAGGAGACCTGGCTCCTTTAAACAGTGCCCTTTGTCTCATAGTCATCTCATAATGATCCACATAGGAGTCCAATTCCAAGTCCAAGGAGTGAAGCCCCATGAGGATCTCTTTAAATCTCTCCTCAATATTCTCCTCCTTCATATCCATCTAGCCCGCCATCTACTACTACCACTCCAGGTAGTGTTGAGAAGGACAAGATACTTTCTTTAATCAAAGCTCTAGAGGATAGATTGTCATATTTTGAGGATATAGTAATTAAAAGGATGGATGCTATTAATGTGAGGCTTACTATCATTGAGAGAGCTGGTGGACAGAGCCCCCCAATCATGGAAGAAGCTGCTGATGAGGCTAGCACTGGGGCAGCCACTAAGGGCATACATCCATATATGCCTCTGGAAACTACTTTACTAAAGGATGCACAATTGATTGAATACAAAGGCAAGACATGTATCCCTTCAGTGGGTAGCATTGCTCGTGGTGTTAAGGTGAGACAGGTCTGAAAGAGAAAAATGGTCTCATCCATATTCACTAGGGTGTATAAGAAGAAGTGGAGCATATCAGAGCTTGTTATAGTTGACACACTAGAGGTGGGAAGTGTAGAGGAGGTAGTTTCTTGTCCATTATACTACTTTAATCTAATAAGGTTGATTTCAGTAATTTTTTTTTCGTATGTGAAGGTAGAAGAAGTTTTTACAATAGAGGAACAACCTACGACTACTATAAAAGTGGTTGAGGAACTGAAGGATATGGTATTCTTCATTTTAGAAGCTTCTATTTAAAATCATTTTGAATACAACTCCTAAAAGAAGTGATTTCTTGCAGTTAGCTGAGGCATAGAAGACCATTGAATTATCATCAAGAGATGTTATACCCAAGCCAATGTTGGAGTTCATTGACACAACTTGCGCCTAATTTAAAGACAAGTATGTCATTATTTAATATATAAATCACCATTTGATTCAAATTTCTCACATGCCCATGTTGCTCACATATAGGAGTGATAATTTTATCTCGGTTGAAAATATCATTATTGGCAGAGGCCAAATTGATGAATTATTGATAGATAAGTATTTGTTTGATGCACATGTTGATGTCTTTGCATATTTACTGGCCGAGAAGAATAAGATTTGTCTTGAGTTATATGTCCCATATCTATACATATCATGTCTACACTAGGTGAGTTTATGCAAGGTTTATTGGGTTCTAAAATGCCTTCAAAATATTTTTAAGTTATAAACTAATTACTTTAACTTTTATTTGTATTCTTTTAGAGTTATGCCAAATTTGGCTATGAAAAAGAAAACAAAATGTTTATATAGCATATTAATGGATAAAGTGTTTCAAGGGTTGATTTAATATTAATTCTAATTATCAATAATCAGCATTGGACACTACTTGTAGTGCATCTTAAAAAAGGGAAATGATTCTTTTATGACTCACTACCAAACCCAGTCCATAGGGCTGTAGTTCTTCATATTGTAAGAATGCTTGGCTTATTCAATTTTTTCTAAATGAATTATTTGTAACAACCTTTTTGGCTTTATTTTAGTGCATATGTAAATTAAACTACTTGTCAAAAATGCTGACGAGGCTTTCAAGACAACCTTGAGGAATGGCCAGTCAAAGTGATCACAAGTGTACTAGACCAGGAGAATAGCTTCGACTATGGCATGTTTGTATGCAAATATATGGAGGTAATGGTTAGCAAACCTCTAATGGACTAGGCTAAGCATCAAGAATGGCCAAAGAAGATAAATTTCTTTAGAACAGAGCTTGTTTATGCTATTTTTTGTTTAAATATAAAATATCTAAAAATAAAAATTTGAATGCCTTAGGGTTGGTGAATATATGAATTATTGGACCACAAATGTGTATGTAAATAATGTCTTTATTTATCATTCTTGTACATATTTTATAGATGTTCATAAATTTTGTAGACTGCTGATTTTCAAGAGTTCTTTCCAAGAGGATTTAGGCTATTTTCTATCTATAGTTTAGGAGTACAATCCACTCTAAGGTGTACTCCCTTTTTTTAGATTTAAATAATGTGGGACTCCCTAATTTTGTATCTAAATAATAATATAAACTGCTTTGATATCTTTCCAAGAGGATTTGAGCCCCTTTTTTTAGTTTTTCAGAGTGTACAATCTATACACTCTAGCATGTACTCCCTTTTTTTAAAATTTAAATAATACAGAACTACCCAATTATGGATCTGATGACATTATATGTTGCATGGATGCCTTTCAATAGGATTTGAGTTATTTTTTTCAGTTTTCTAGAGTGTACAATCTATACACTCTAGAGTGTAGTCCTTTTTTTAAAAAAAATTTAAATAATGTGGGACTACCTAATTATGGATCTGAATGACATTATATGCTGCATGGATTCTTTTCAACAGGATTTAAGTTTTTTTTCCAATTTTCCAGAGGGTACAATCTATACATTCTAGAGTGTATTCTCTTATTTTTAAATCTAAGTAGTGTGGGACTCCCTAATTTTGTATCTAAATGATATTATAAACTACTTTGAAATCTTTTCAAGAGGATTTGAACTCCTTTTTTTTAAATTTAAATAATATGGGACTACCTAATTATGTATTTAAATGACATTATATGTTGCATGGATGCCTTTCAATAAGATTTGAGTTTTTTTTTCAATTTTTAGAGTGTACAATCTGTACACGCTAGAGTATACTATCTATACACTCAAGAGTGTACTCTCTTATTTTTAAATCTAAATAGTATGAGACTCCCTAATTTTGTATCTAAATGATATTATAAACTGCATTGATATCTTTCTAAGAGGATTTGAGTGAGCTTTTTTATTCAGTTTTTTAGAGTGTACAATCTGTACACTCTATAATAAATTTAAATAATGTGGGATTACCTAATTTTGGGTCTGAATGACATTATATGCTGCATGGATGCCTATCAATAGGATTTAAGTTTTTTTTTCAGTTTTCCAGAGTGTACAATCTGTAAACTCTAGAGTGTACTCTCTTCTTTTTAAATCTAAATAGTGTGGGACTCCCTAATTTTGTATTTAAATGATATTATAAACTGCTTTGATATCTTTCCAAGAGGATTTGAACCCCTCTTTTTCTAGTTTTCTAGAGTGTACAATCTATACACCCTAGAGTGTACTCCTTTTTTCAATTTAAATAATGTGGGACTGCCTAGTTATGGATCTAAATGACATTATATGCTGCATGGATTCCTTTCAACAAGATTTGAGTTTTTTTTTCAATTTTTTAGAGTGTACAATCTGTATACTCTAGAGTGTACTTTCTTCTTTTTAAATCTAAATAGTGTGGGACTCCTTAATTTTATATCTAAATGATATTATAAACTAGTTTGATATCTTTCCAAGAGGATTTGAGCACCTATTTTTAAATTTTTAAGAGTGTACCCCCATTTTTTAAAATTTAAATAATGTGGGACTACCTAATTATGGATCTGAATGACATTATATGCTGCATGGATGCCTTTCAACAGGATCTGAGTTTTTCTTTTTTAGTTTTCTACAGTGTACAATCTATACACTCTAGAGTGTACTCTCTTCAATTTAAATTTAAATAGTGTGGGACTCCCTAATTTTGTATCTAAATGATATTATAAACTGCTTTGATATCCTTCCAATAGGATTTGAGCCCCTTTTTTTTTAGTTTTTAGAGTGTATAATGTATACACTCTAGAGTGTACTCCTTTTTTAAAATTTAAATAAATTATAGATCTGAATGGCATTATATGCTGCATGGATGCCTTTAAATAGGATTTGATTTATTTTTATCAATTTTTTAGAGTGTACAATTGGTACACTCTAAAGTGTACTCTCTTCTTTTTAAATTTAAATAATGTAGGACTCCTTAATTATATATTTAAATGATATTATAAACTACTTTGATATCTTTCTAAGAGGATTTGAGCCCTTTTTTTAGTTTTTGAGAGTGTACAACTTGTACACTCTAGAGTGTACTCCCTTTTTTAAAAATTTAAATAATGTGGGACAACCTAATTATGAATCTGAATGACCTTATATGCTGCATGGATGCCTTTCAAAAGAATTTGAGTTTTTTTTTTCAGTTTTCTAGAGTGTATAATATGTACACTATAGAGTCTACTCTCTTCTTTTTAAATCTAAATAGTGTGGGACTTTCTAATTTTATTTCTAAATGATATTATAAACTACTTTGATATTCTTCCAGGAGGATTTGAGCCCTTTTTTAGCTTTCTAGAATGTACAATATATACACTCTAGAGTGAACTCCATTTTTTTATTAAATTTAAATAATGTTGGGATACCTAAGTTTGGATCTAAATGACATTTTATGCTGATGGAGTGCCTTCCAACAGGATTTGAGCCCTTTTTTTTTCAATTTTCAAGAGTATATAGCCTTACGCTTTAGAGTGTACTCCCTTTTCCTTAAACCTAAATAGTGTGGGACCACCTAATTATATATATGAATGACATTATATGCTGCTTGGAGTACCCTCAATAGGATTTGATCCCTATTATTCAATTTTCTGGAGTGTATAATGTGTACACTCTTGAGTGTACTCCCATTTTTTAAAATTTAAATAATGTTGGGCTACCTAATTATGGACGTGAATGACATTATATGCTGCATGGAGTGCATTTTAGTAGGATTTAAGCCTTTTTTTTCAATTTTCTAAAGTGTACAATCTATACACTCTATATTGTACAATATGTACAGTCTAGAATGTACTCCTTTTTTTAAAATCTAAATAGTGTGGGACTACCTAATTACGAATTTGAATGACACAATATGCTGCATGGAGTGCCTTTCAATAGGATTTGAGCCTCTTTTTCCAGTTTTCCAGAGTGTACAATATGTACATTCTAGAGTGTACTCTTTTTTAAAATCTAAATAGTGTGTGACTACTTAATTATGTATCTGAATGATATTATATGTTGTATGGAGTTTCTTTCAACAAGATTTGGGCTATTTTGTATCTATTTTTCTAGAATATACTCCCTTTTTTTATTGGTTTTCCATTGGGTACTCCCTAATTTTGGATCCATATGACATTATAAGCTATTTTATATAAAATTAAGAGTATTCTAGCAGTTTCTATCTATTTTTTAGGAGTACACTCTATGCACTATGGAGTGTGTTGCCTATTTTTTAAATTTAAATTATGGGGGACTAACTTAAATTATGGTTTTAAATGATAATATGTGTTGTATGAATTTCTTATCAAGGGGATTATGTGATGTTTTCAATATGCTGAATTTTGAGTTTCAGTTTATGCAATATGCTAGATTTTATGGCTACACATAGTTGTACAAAACTAATACACTCGAGAATCAATAATCAGCATAAATCATAGTATAATACTTGAGCTTCAAAGTACAACACAATAACAATAAGGTAAAATACTTTCACTCAAATTGAACTAAAAAATCAGACATTTATATGAACATTAAAAAATTAGGCTTCAACTAAATAGAAAATGTAGTAATTAAAAAATTGTTGACTCTCTATTTCATGCATCATAATGTGTCCCTCTAATAATATCCAACATCAACTTAGTGTATCTTTCTGTCGGCTGACTTACTATTGAGCTAGAGTGAAATTCCTGAGATACAAAAATATCAAATCAATTTCAAATATCTAAAAGTAAAAATAAAGTATTATACTTTGCATACCTCTAAAAAGCATTCTAACATTATAGAAAAAGGTGTTGCAATGGGTGACTCTCTTTTTTCTCGAGCCATTGAAACTTGTTCATTTCTCTTTGTAACAGCGAAAGCATATTGGGTCAAAACTTTATAGTAATATTTGAAGATTATAATATTAAAAACTATTAGAAAGTACTCTTGGCCTTCTTATTTCTCTCCAAATATCCTCTCAATCTTGCATTGGAAACACCCTTCAGTCGCATCTTATTTGGGTCCTTCAGTAAGTTATTACAATTGGAATATTTTATGATAGACTTCTTTTCTATCTTTGTATGCTCCATTTGATGTGAATTCCCACATAATATTGAATCAACATCGTCTGATAATTTTTTTGAAGAATCCACATATATTGTTCAGCTTCCTTATTACTTTGTGCTCTAGTGCTTATTTTATATGAATATCTACTTATGTGGCTCTAAAAAATGATGCCAATGACAGTCATTCTTAACTTGAAAATCTTTTAAGTTTTTGCAAACACTGTCAAAGTAGATATCATTCATTGCTTTAAAAGACCATTGCATAAGAAGATACTTCTCTAGAATTCTCACAATATCTTATATACTCAAGACTCTAATGCAGTGGGCATAGAATAATTCCATCATCCCATCTAATGCAGTGCTTTTTAAGGAGTTTGCCTATAATTGGTTCTTGAGACATAACAGCTTTATCATTGCACTGATATTTTGCCTCATTCACCTGCACACACACACACACACACACACACACACACACACACACACACATACACACACATACACACATGTGTATTATGAAAATCTATATAACATGTATAACTATGTACCCAAATCCTCTTGGAAAGCACCCAAAATAGTTTATAATATCACATGGATCCATAATTAGAAGGTACACATTGCTTTAAACTTTAAAAAAGGGAGTACACTACAGAGTGTATAGATTGTACACTTGGAAAAATTAGCCAAAATTATCCAAATTCTCTTAGAAAGCACCCAAAATAATTTATAATATTATATGAATCCATAATTGGAAGGTACATAATACATTAAAATTAATAAAAATGGAGTACACTCTAGTGTGTACAGATTGTACACATAGAAAAATGAGCCAAAATTACCCAAATCCTCTTGAAAAGCACCCAAAATAATTTATAATATCATATGGATCCATAATTGGAAGGTGCATAGTGCTTTAAAATTAAAAAAAAGGAGTAAACTTTAGAGTGTATAGATTGTACACTTAGAAAAAAAATAGAAAATAGCCCAAATCCTCTTGGAAGAACTCAAAATAGCTTATAATATCATTTAGACCCATCATTTAAATTTTAAAACAAATGGAGTACACTCTAGACTGTAGAGATTGTACACTTGGAAAAATGAGCCAAAATTACTTAAATTCTCTTGGAAAGAACTCAAAATAGCTTATAATACCATTTAAATCCATAATTAGAAGTCCCATGGTGCTTTAAAATTTTAAAAAAGGGTGTACACTCTACAGTGTACACCTGAAAAATAGATAGAAAATATCCCAACTCCTCTTGAAAAGAATTCAAAACATCTTAGAATACCATTTAGATTCATAAATGGAAGTCCTAAAGTGCTTTAAAATTTCTAAAAAAAAAGGTGTACACTCTAGAGTGTACAGATTGTACACCAAGAGAAAAGATAGAAAATAGCTCAAATCCTTTGGGAAGAACTCAAAACATCTTATAATATCATTTAGATCTATAATCAAAAGGTACATAGTGCTTTAAAATTAAAAAAGAGGGTGTGTACTCTAGAGTGTATAGATTGTACACTTGAAAAAGTGAGCCAAAATTACTCAAATCTTCTTGGAAGGAATTCTAAATAGCTTATAATAACATTTAGATCCATAATTGGAAGTATATAATACTTTATATACGAAAAAAAGGAGTACACTCTAGAGTGTACAGATTGTACTCTTGGAAAACTAGAGCACAATAATTGAAATCCTCTTCGAAAGGACTCAAAATTGTGTAGAAAATTTATATTTCAAAAAGGATTTCAAAAAAGATCACTAATCAGTGTTTCAAAATAACTATATATATACAACCGTGTAGAAAATTTATCGATGCATTCATATTTATGATATCATCCACTAAATTGGTCTCCATATGAAGTCTGCCACTTTACTTGAATTTTGCTTGTTAACAAGCTAAATAAAAGTAAATAAGCAATACTTTGAATTGCAACCTAAATCTAGGAACCTCATCCTCTATAAACCGAAGGGAATTATTAATATAAATTTTTTGAAAATGCTAATATTAATCCATCTCAAATCTAAATGCTTATAATACAAACCATATACCCGATCCTCTATAAACAAACAAGCAGAGTTGACAAGGTTTTTCCCCAATGATAGCTATTATTGACCTAACTTTTGGAGTGAGGATTAATCTTTCTCATCTTCTAGACACTTGGATTTTCTTAGTGTTAAGATAATTTTAGTGATTAAGGAAACATTAAACTTGAGCTTAGAGACTTAGAAGGCATAACCCTAAGCTTAGAATCCACCTTAGAATAAATAAGTTTCATCTATCCTATGGCCTAAACCAAGACTCATACATATTCACTCATCCAAACTTAAGCTCATGTAGATGGAGCTAAACAACCATAAATCTATTCAATTAATCTTAATTGAGTTTGGTTTTCTAATCCAAGCTCCTAGCCAAATTAACTTGGACCTTAACCCGTGTTTATACACCATGATTCTATGACTCAATTAAAACCCATTCAAACAAACTAAATCCAACTTAATTTTTTCAATCACTTCAATTATTTATTAGATCATTTCAAGTAACTCCAACACTTGCAATCAAGCCAATTAAACTAAAGGAAAGTGACCAACCCAAGTTAACCCATTTGACATAAAGGATTCAAATGAGACAAAACCTAATTAAGCCCAAATCAATTGCAATCAAAGCCATCAATCAATCTCAAATTCATTATCAAACATATCATAATTATCCATAACCCCAATTGGTCCAAGTTGGCTTGACCAAGTCACTTGACCCAAAGTGACCTAAAAGGGCTAATTGAACCAAACTCTAATTAAACTCCCATTATATCAAATCAAGCCACCCAATCCCTCCATTGATGATTGTAGGTCATTATTGAACAATCCACTACAATCAATTGAACTTAATCAAGCCAATTGGATCCTTTGGCCCAAATTGACCCAATTTGACTTAAAGGATTAAATTGAACCAAATCACATCTTAGACCAAATTGGTTGAATCCAATACTTCCAACCAATCACTAATTCAATATTGAACATGATCCAATCTTCAATTGAACCCAATTTGATCAACCTACCCAATTAGCCCATTTAGCCCAATTTGACCTACAAGGTCAAATTAAACCAATTCACTCTATGATCCAAATTAATTCAAGTCAACACTTCAAATTAATCACCAATGATCAATTGAACATAGACTTAACCCATGCTCAAGCTAATTTGGTCAAATTGGTCAACATGACCTATTTAACTCAAATTGAACCATATGAGCCAAATCTAAATCTAACCTAAATTGAATCAAACCAATTACACTTATTCACTTTGAATGACCAATTGAACTCACCCAAGTGACCGCTTTGACCTAATTTGGTTAAAATGGTCAACTTAGCCCAACTTGACCCATTTGACCCATATGGGTCAAATTGAGCAAAACCCAACCAAACTTGGCATGACTTATCCTTAGGTCACTATGGGCTTGCTTAAGTGGGATCAACCCATGGTGAACCTAATTTTGGTTAAACCCATTGAATCAAGCCACTCAAATGAGACAAAATTCTCATTTGGGTGGGTTTTCCACATCCTTACTCCTTGGCAGCCACCTTTGGCTCTTCTTGGACAAGAGGACCATTGACCTAACCTAACCCAAAGTTGTTGGGCTTAGATTTTGTCTAAGAGAGGGTGAGTTCACCTTTGGGCATCCATTGGTCCATCTAAGGGAGAGGGTACATGTCATGCTAGCCCATTACACTCCCTCAGCCTCTCACCCTCATCCACCTCAGTAGTCCTCTGCCATCTCCGGCCACTTACTTAGACCAAATAGCTACCAAAGGCTGAACCAATCCCAGCCTTTGGTTCATCTAAGAATGAGAGTATACTCCTCCTCATCGATTCAAACCAAACACAGAGCTTCCTTAGGGCATTCCGCACAATCACATACCTTATCTAGAGCTTCTTGTGCACTCTACCACCAGCAAGAATTGCTCCCGATCAAATTCGATCCTCTTGTGTCCAAATTTTCTAAACCCCCACTAAACTCAAATTAACTTTTCTCACACCTTCATCTCACTCCGATGAGCTTAACGAATCATTTCTCGAGTGATTCAACCACCAAAAGATGACCCAATACCAACTCTGGTGAGCTTCGCAGTGGCGTTTGGTCTATAGAATGATCAACAGGGAGGTAACTCATGATCTTCTCACCAGGGCTTCATCTCTTCAAGATAAAGCTATCTCTATTAGCGGACCGCTAGACTTTAGCTCTCATAAGGTAAAAATCTGACAATCATAGCTTTGGCCCCTATGTGTTGGTCTTTTCTAAAGTGAATCTTGTTTTTGTGCGATCTTCACCATAGGGTCTTCCTAGATTCATTCCCTAATCATTTTGAAGTCAATTTCATTATCGAATGAGCTCTGGTGAGCTCGGATAGAGCGGTGGAAGGCGGACGATGTCCGCCTTTCGGTGTTCGTGGGATGATGGATCACCGGTCGTCCATTTCGTATGATTAGAATGGATGGTCATGATTAATCACATTAGAAATTTTGATTTAATCCCTTTAAAATCACATGATTAATCTCGATCGTCCGATCGGAGATCAGATGGTTAAGAAGAAACTGCGTCCACCGCCACTGAGTCAGCTATCGCGTCGGATGATTTATGTGGTCAATACCGTGACACCATGTGAAAAGCTCTACCACATTAGCATCCATGTGGCGCTGACATTTTAATGAGTTAATTAGGCTTTAAAAATGTAATTAAATGGCCAAAACTTCAAAAAATCATAACTGATTATAGAAAAATTCAAAAAATATAAATAAACTGATTTTGGAAATATTAGATAGAGGAGAATTTATAAGAAAATAAACCCTTAATTTATACGAGTGAGCAGTGCTTAATTAAGCTTTGAAGCTTAGGCTAATTAACTTGATTAAGGCTAGCTAAATTACTTGGTTAATTAATTTCAAATTTAGTGAATGATTCCTTAGGATGTCTTCTACCACCCATAATTTTTTTAAAATTATTTACCATGCAATTTAAAGAATTTGAAATTTAAATCCTAATTACCCTCTTTAATCAATTAATAATTATTAAATTTGGTGAACATTAAAAAATAAATAATTAATGATAATTTGTCATTGTGCGTAGTGGGAATAGTGACGAGAAATAATTAGGACCCCTTTCCTAATTATTTTTCCAAATGTATTTATTTAAGAGAGTTAATCAACCTATCTAATAGTTAGAAAATAATTAGGAAAATTATTGATAAAATAAAAAAAAAATAAAATTAGTAATTTGTTCAGATAATTCAAACATAATCCCTTAATTTCCCATTATATGTTTAAAAACATCAAGTCATTAAAAAATTATGATTAACCCATTGATATGGAAAAATCAAAAGAGTATTTAACTTATATTCTTTCCTTCTTTAATCTAATTAACTCTTAAGCATGAGCCTAATTGCATTAGATTCCTTTAGGTGCATTACAAATTTTACTTTTCTAAAAGCATATTATTGAAATAATCAAGTTGTTAGTTAAATTAAAGAAGTTTAGGAAAGGGTAATTAAAATGATGTGCTTAATGGCTTGAACCTAATCAACTCATAAAATTCATTTAATTTTTTTTCTTTAACTATATCAAGTCACCAACATAACAAGGGGTAACTACTAAGTATCATCTCTACTCTTTAGATTCTAACAACTCAAATATCAAAATAAAATCATATAAGAGCTTTGGTTAGTCTTAAAGAATATTTATTTGGCTTGATTATCCTTCGGACTTAATGTAATTGAGTATATTATGTAGTAATATTTAATTACTTCTTTAAATCATTATAAATGTGCATGCCATTTGTTTCACACATTCATATTTTCAAAAAAAAGATAAAAGAATTAAAAGAATATGATTGCATCTCACTTACATGTGTTGGATAAATATTGTTACATGGTGTGGCTATTATCACTAATAAATCCTAAATTTTTTTCAAAACTATAAGCTAATGATGTATAAGAATGTGAAATTTATGTTAATGTTGGTTATAAATGTTTAATAAAGCTTACATTTAGTTATAATTTAAAGATGGTAAAGAACTATTTTCTCTTCATGGTTCATGTGCATGTTTACATATGTTTGAGTTGGCAAGTGTATAGTCTGGAAATCCTAGGAACACGAGATTTTAAGTAGCCCCAAGGAGGTCTTAAATAATCTCACTTCACTGGTTTAACAATAGCACGTACTTGCTTAATTTCATTCATGTGTATACATGTGCTATAATTTGGGATAAAACTTTGCTTTATATGAACAAAAGATTTTCCTTTATATAACCTTTGCATGATTTTCATTTTTAAGCTTTTATATATGTTTACATGCTTTTAAGTTGGTAATTATATAGTCTAGACATCCTAGCAATATGAGGCTTTAAGTAGCCTCAAGGAGGTCTTAGATAATCTCACTTTCTTAGTTTAACAATTGCACGTACTTACTTAAATCTCTAATATATGTCTGCATACACTTGACTATGAAATAAAATCTTTCTTTTCTACCAAATTCATGCACTAATAATCATCAAGTTTGCAAAATATAAATATATATTGCATGTACACATATGTATATTAGATCAAATATCATGAAGAAGTGTGTATGCTAATGATGATGGAAAGAAGTAGTGGAATGTTATTCATGTAATAGTGATTCAATATATTAATCCTAATATGTCTCTCATGTTTAAATAAGACTCCTTAAGACTAATCCAAATTTAGTCTTAATAAAATGTTTGTAAATGGTTCACTAAAGATACCAAAATCATAATAATATACCTTTAGAAAGAAACTTAGGGTTGGAATGAATGGGGTCAAGCCTCTCTCTTCTCTTCATAATAATTAGATGTTAAGTAAGTATCAAATAAAATAAAAAAGTGTAAATTAAAATTAATCAATTCATTCAAAGATTTGAAGTGAAATCTTCCTTAATATTTAACTTAAATAATTCTAAACTTTAGACAATCGTACTCTTAAAAGCTTAATCAAGACACACCACACTAAACCTTAGCAAACACATTAAAATCTAAGTCACCAATTCTAATGTTAGGTTAGGCTGGTGTATGCAATGGTGTCACATTTTATTTTATGATGTAATATTTTAGACTAGATGTTATGATTGTTTGTACGTAGACTGGATTTTAGGTCACTAATAGTTTAATGATATCTTATGTAGGGGATTGTGCTGAAGGGGTCATTATAATAACAAGTAAATATAAATATTCTTACTTGCAGGTGCCACTTATGCCCCTAAGCATAACCCAATTAGGATAGATTGACTTGGTTACCCAAGTGTAGGATGTAAAGTCCAAATATGTGAAATATAATTAATTGGCATGTAAGTTTGTTTAGCTAATGTATATTTTGTAGGTGTAGTTAGTCTTTTTTTATATATATATTAATATTTTTTTTACAATAAGGATTAGGATTAGGGCTATGGGGTTTAGGATGAGCGGTGACTATAAGGCAAAGACTTAGGAGGCCCTATGAAGCCTGGAGCAAATTAATTCAAAAAAAGGAAAGAAGGATAAGAGATTGAAGATCCACATAGCATTTATTTTAATTGTAATATTCAATTGTAATCCAAGTTGTATAAGGCTAGAGCTCGGCTACCTTTTTTTCTTTTCTATGGTGCATGGCAGTACCCGGCCGCAGTGGACTTTTATGAAATTCATATGTTTGATTGTTGTGTTTAGCTTGTGCCTTAAAAATGACACATGATATGCTTTTCATAAGTTTTTTAAATTGTGATGATTTGGCATGTAGCCTGGATGCGGCAGTCTCTTTTGGATAAAAATTAAATTTTCTATTCTCACTAATAACTCATAATTAAATTCTAATGCAATCCATATCCTCATTTTAAAGTCGAGGTTCTTAACTAAGAGAATAAAAGATTTAGTAATCCCTTAGTTGATGTTGTATGTCATCACACCATGCATGTTATATTGTGTCACTCTTGAATAGGGAATGTCTCCAGCTTGCATAATAGGGGATATGCTTGACCTTTGAGGGCAATCTTTTATAGTGGAGAACACCTCCTCTAATTGATTTAGCCCATGAATTAATTTCATCATGCATATAGGCATAACTATCCTAAGCTTTGATCAAAAAATAAATGTGTCAAATGATCTTAAAAAAAACTATAAATCTTCAACATTAGTCTAAGTCATGTTTCCATACTAAATACTATCTAGTCTCTTAGGGAGTGAGTTTAAGATTCTAACTTCTTTTCAGCCCAACTATCTTGCATCTACATAAGACCAGGCTACATGGTTTTAAAGCATATAAGGTATTAGCTAGCAACCACTCCAGGTAGTTGTAAGTCCAGAAGAGTCGGGATGTGTTAATTCTCTCTTGTGAAGATAAACCTTAAGGTCCCATTTCCTGGATTAGACTTAGGTCATACTTCTAGTAGGTGCTAAAGCATTTTAGATTTAAATTCTGAGACTAGTTATTTTCTTCAGACTATGAGTATAAGTCCTCACCTCTTAGACATTTCTACAATCTTATATTGTTGGACTATAAGCTCTAGCATTCTGATAAGATTCCAACTTAAGTAAAAGTAAATTCTCTCCTTTAAAATATAAAACCTCATTATGGAGTAGATTGAAGCACTTACTAGGCTTCCTAGTGTCACGGGTGCTTCCTACTTGTCTTTCTATGGAATATGTAAATAAATCTTCCTATTTGAACTTTCTCACTTTATTCTTAGAAAATACCTAATCCTTTGATAATATATCTTTGAAAACTTTGGAGATACTTATTGACTACTTTAATCGAGAGTGTTTTTAAAAAATTTCCATTTCTTAAGATGTATTTAACTATGGAAGAAAATAAGGAATTAAAGAATCCAACATAAATCAAACCCTACTTTACTTACCCATATAAAGTAGGGGAAAGATCTCTAGTATATTTGTAGACTCATCTGCCTTAGGAGTACTTATTAGATGATTAGGTCCATTGTAGGGTGATATTTCTATCTTCCGAGAAAGTACATCATACCTTGATGTCGCATCCAATCACTTCAATAAGTACCATGTAAGATTTGTTGTGTCAATGACTCCAAATTAAAACACAACACAATTAATTAAATGGGCAATATAAATTTTAACATGTGCCTAAAATTTAAATTAAAAAATTTAACTAGAAATAGGACAAGCTATCAGAATAACCATATTCAATTGGGAGAAATGTTAAGAACCTAGTTTTATAGTCATGGTGTATGCGCTTTTAGTCAAGTAAAATGTTTAATGAATAATTTTATATGAGATGCCTTGGTTAGGTCTACAATTAGCTAGTAAAATTAATATATGAGGATATGCTAAGTCCAAAAAAAATAAATATGATCTTTGATTACCTAGGTGGCTAGGAATCAATGGATGCTCTATATTTAAATGGATGGTTAACAAATGAGTAATAATTAGGATGTATCCATATAAGGAAATGCTTGTGGGTTTTTATAACTTAAAATTGGGGTGGTTTCTACTAACTCTATGAGCTCAAGAGGCTATATTAAAATTAAGTGCTTTCGATACATAATCACAGATTTTGTCACGCTCAATAGAGATCTTAAATAAAGCTAAGCTTAGCCTTAATTTATATAAAGAAATCATTTTGGTGGAGTGATTGGGTGAAGCTATACATTATTGGCTTCAATTAGGTGCATGCTACAATAGTCATATATTAGGATTGAAGCAATGAATTTTGTTTGATTTTGAAAGCTCTTATAAAGTAACTTGGGTGACAGATAAGTAAAATTTGGATTACATGTTTTAATTAGGAGATTTTGGCTAAAGTTAGGCCAGCATGAACTTGGAGATAACTAATTAAGCAAAGTCAAGCAAGTGTATATAAACCAATAGTAACTAAATAATAGAACCTGAGAAGGCTATGTTAACATGGATATTTTATAATAAGGTCATTAATTATTTAATATTATTAGAATCTCAGGAATATTAATATTTTATATGGTAAATATAAGTATCTTAGAGATACAAAACTAAAACTTCATAAGAGATCATTCATCAACTAATTTCAACACTTATAGTCAAATTGAATGTCTAAATGAAACATAACTAATGTTATCAAAATTTGCTTAATCCAAGATGAGTTCAAACCAAACACTTAAAGTGTGAATAAGAACTTCAGAATAATAATTAAAGGGTTAAACTTGCTTTGAATCTTATAAGGGGACAATAACATGAGTTTGGAGAGAGCTTTGCCCAACAACAAATGTCAATCACTACCAACAACCCCCATCATCCAATTATTATCATCCAACCACTATATAACTATTATTATTTGATCGTCATCACTGTAATCCAATTGACATTACTTAACTATCATCTTCACCTTTATTATTTTTATCTCAGTCATAAAACAAGAAGCTAAAGTTTAGTGAATTACATTGTAATTTCATCTTCTCTAAATAAATGGAAGAACGGATGTTTGTAATTTTAATCAATGAAGTGAATTATTTATTTTTAGCATGGTGTCATGTTTTTTATCTTCTTTTTTTTTTTTGTTTTTTTTTTTTTTTCACATACAAAATTTGATGCCTCTTGTGCTCTTTTTATCTTGCTATTTATATGCAAGATCTTCATGCAAAGCTAGGACATAATAACCTTCACTTTATTGTTGTGAATTTTTTTAACACATAACAATTATAAATGTAAATTTAGAAAAAAAATAAGAAATTGATAATTATTAATCAATAAATCTAAAAATTCAAGTGACATATAGATTCTATTCAAGTGACATATAATTATTGATCAAACAAGAGTATCACTTCTATTTTCATGCTTGAGAAAAAAATTATAAATTATACCTAGATTTTTCTTTTTTGGTAATAAGTATATAATTGATAATCTTGTTTATTATGATAAATTTAAAAAATACCAAGTTACATGCTGATGAAATTAAGAAGTATCATGAAGTATAATATAATAGATAGATAGCTTTGATACTAACATAGTCACATCAATCAAGAATATTGATAATCTTATCATAAATATAATTAGATTTCTATTTTTTTTTTGGTAGAAAGCATATTACTGATAATCTTATTCATTATAAAAAATATTAAAAAATCAAGTTAAATTATGATAAAACAAGGTGGGGTATCATGAAATATAATTTAATAGTGAGATAGTAATAAAACTAATATAGTCTCATCAATCAAGAATGTGTGACTCACATAATAAAAATCAAACTATTAGATTCCACACTTCTAATTTCAATAAAATTATGGCTTTTATTTTTTTTAGAGTTAGGGGCAAAACCTCTAGAGATTATCCTGTCATTGCCACGTGGAGAGAGAGATAGATAGAGAGAGAGAGAGAGAGAGAGAGAGAGAGAGAGAGAGAGAGAGGTAGATTGGGAAGAGAAATTGAGAGATTACTATTAATTATAACTTCATCCAAGGAAGAGAGAAGGCTTAAATTCAAGAGGGATTCCTTCATGAAACCACCATGGAAGGTAGAGCCAAATTGAATTGATTTGATAATCTATAACTATTTCTCTTCTGAATCTCTGAAGGAAATAATTTGAGGATATAAATATAAGATAGTGATGACAACTAGAGATTTTACGTGTAAAGAGGTTTATAAAGGTTTATAAAGAGAGCATACTAGTCTAAGGGGCTTCATGAGGTTCGATTATACGTGACAATTCTTTGGAATTAGTTCATTAATATTTATGTGTTATCAGTTTAAATTTTTTTTAAACTTATTTTAGCATCGTTGTTGACAAGTAGTCACTATTTTGTTTAGATGCAAGTATTATTATATTTTAAAGTTTTTTTTTAATGAGAAGTATATTTTTGCAATCAGTTCCTTAAGAATGCGGTAATTTTAAGAAAACTTTATTTTTTTAATGAATAAAAAAATCTTGTAATATCCTTATCAACTTTTAAAATTTATTTTTTTAATAAAAAAATGCATTACTAATTTTACAAACAAACATATATAGCCACCTCAAACAAGGAATTTGATAGTTTATAATTCTATAAAATAGTTTATCATTAATTGTTATATACGGAAGAACATTAAAAATACATCAGCTAAATCGGTACCGTGACGATTATTACTTCCTTAAAAATATAAAGTTGGATTATTGTAGAAAAAATTTTAGATCAGCATATAATAATCAAATTTGTGTAAAGGTAGGTTTTAAAGTCTTGGAATTTTCTTTGGATTTTAAAAAATCAATAAGTATTTATGCTGCACTCATCTTAAAGCAAATTTTACATTTTTAAGAGGCTTAATTTTTTAATTAAGTATTGTTTAAAAACTAATTAAAAAATTAAGTATTATTTTAAAAAAAAATTAATTTAGGTGGGGGAATTTGTCGGGGCCTTCAACAAATAAAGCAAAGCTCGTGAACTGAACTAGGAAATATACTGATTAATAGCCGTCAGTCTATCTTCATCCCCATCCAAGCCATCAACTATAAGGTCGCTCCTCCTCTTCCATGCAACAATGTGTATGTGATGATAATCAACTAAATCTATATCATATTTACCATGATCATCAACTCTTTTGAAGATAGGATCTACAGGTGCAACATCAATCATGGATAAAAGTCCAAACTATCTAAGCACTCTACCTGGTAGGTGTCACTCTAGCCTCTTCCAATTGATGAGTGGGGCTCGTGCTAACCAAATATTAAAGCCTGCTGAGCATATACCTGATAGGCTCTGCATGATCTGCTCAGTATAGAGCACTCAAATCACTTGTGTATGTTACAAAGTATGTTAAAATAAACATAAACATTATGAAAACTAAACTCAGTGACTACTCTAAAGGTCATACTTGTGTATGTAGCAGATCATCCAACTCATTCCTGTATATAAACATGTTCGCCACTAGCATCTACCGCACATATCGCTCGTTTCACCTGTTTGCATAACATATTTAGAACATACATATAAGCATAAACCTGAAATACTAAGAATTAATTTATACCTCAAGCCAATGTTGAGCCTATCTAAACCTCTCGGATACAACACATGCAGAGTCAACCTCCCTACATGAAAGTGCTCCCAAGATCATATCTGAAGAAGATGTAAATGTGCCTCAATTATATGGCCCTTGGGCCTAGTCAACCTCATATAGCTCCAAAAGAAGAATATGGATTAAGGAGTATCTCAATTTCTATAAAAAGACCATCTAAGCTACCTCAAAGGCAAGAAAGTTTGTGCCTGCGTCTGACCCATCTAGAATGTTGATGTGATGTGTGGATTGGTTGGATCATGGTACATCACATATGGCAGGGGATGTCAATCCAATAACTCATCATAATAATCTGGCCAACTCTGCTACCTCTTCCCTTCACCAACCACAATTGGCCCAATAATTAGCATCTCATCAACACATATACCTAGTATCATCGTCACATCCTGAAGGGTCATTGTCATCTCACCAACGGCCAGGTGAAAAGTATTGGTCTACGGAGATCATCTCTTAATTAGAGTAATAAGCAAATGATGATCCAAATGAATGTAATGTAGTTGGCTAGAATAGACATGTCCTACTGCATGCAGAGCAGAGGTAAACCTATAACAAGTGATGGGCCACTCCTTCAACATAAGAAAATGGGAAGCAGTCTCTAGAACATTACTCTATAGTTATACAAAATAGGAATAAACATTAATCAAATTACAAGCTCAGATTTTAGACTTAGAAGTTGAAATTAAAAGTACACTTACAATATTGGGGTGGGCGGCTCTGTGCTGACCATGCAAGGAGGCTATGCTAGGGTGGACCTTTGGAGGAGGCTGATTTGGCTGTGTAGTGTCATCTCTAGCATGACCCCTACGCCTGTATCTAATTAGAGGGAGGTGCTCCTCGGCTATTGTACCTATTGAAAGAAACACATGTCATAATCAGCGCTAAGCAACTATAAAATTTGAAAGGAAAACTATAATGCACTACAATTAATGTAAGTACTACAAAAAACTAGAAAATTTTAAAAGGAGCAAACTACATAGAACTTTATAAATGTAGCAACTACAACATACCTTATACTATTGACATTGTATGGGCACGATGACTTATAATGATCAACTGTCTTGCATAAATTACAGGATTTGCTAGTGCTACTTTTGTTCTCATCCATAATATTTCTAAATCTACTAGTGCATGGACTTCCTAACTTTCTGCAAAAATGAGGTGGTAACACCTCGATAATACCTTCTTCAGCATTATAAGCTGGCAAGTCAGAACGATCAAGTAATGTATGGAAATCAGCTGCGTATTTAAGCTTATACAAATGTAGAGTGTAATACTGTGATACATACATTAGATGATTTAATCTTCTAAATCCTAATGCGATATTAGCATACATGCATGAAAAATGATATATTACTATCTTATTACAACTATACCTGCACTGACCATTATCTGAGTAATCAACTATGAATGATCAATATTACCTATCAAACACTTGCATCTCCCTAGGGTTAATGTTAACTGGTTCTAGGAATTTTCTAGCTTTCCTTTCAAAATGATGTAACATAGGAGACACTTGCTGTGTGAATATAGATAAGTTTTCTTTTGTTGTTGAGTTGCAGTAGAAAATCTTTTCATAAAAAGTGTAACTAAGTTATAATAAATAGCAGTAATCAGTGCTTAAATTGGTAACTCACGTGCACGCCTAAGTGCTCTATATTGAAACATTCAGATACATTTATCATCATAGTTCCATAATGCATTCCACCAACATACACTAATGATCATTTAACTGGGTCTCACTCCACAAGCCATTTGTGTGCTTCCTTAACATTTTTTATGTTTATCATGTAGCGATTAAATTCACGCATATCATCAGTGTTTCCAGCCATATACATTTTTAGCATAAAAATTCTACATCTCTAACACCTAATCTACGTATTACTTTTTTGAAATTCTCACGCAGATGTCTTAAGCAATGCCTGTGAGCGACCCATGGAAAAACATCTTTATAACCACGCAACAAGCTAGCATGTTTATCCGATATTATACCTAGGTGAATAATCATCATCACTGTTACTCTGCTCATAGTCACTACTTAAGCCACTACTCATGGTCTTATATGCATCATCACCAACAGCACTATGAGACACATATGGTTCCTCTCAATGATAAATAACATCACCTCTAAATCTGTAATTCCATGACACACATCAGTACAAGAACTATTGCATACTATTGAAAATTAACTACGAAAGTAGGGTAAGTTAAATAAGGTATTATCGAGGAATCAACTCCTTGAAGCTGCTCTGTGTCATCAAAGGGGCAGGTGATATGAAATCCTACATAAGGTTCGACAGAATACCTGCTGAATTGAACACTAGACCAGCTGATGTGAATGCAACATTAGCATCTTTGACTTACACATACAACACCAATATTTGACGAGAAGCTTCGTCCAGTATAACATCATAAACTTCTTCATCAGAAATAATTGATGTTATAAATTCATTCCCCACCAGATAACGACATGTCAAACTAACTGTGTGATGCTCCGAATCAATGTACAGGGATCTCATAATTTTTTATTTCAAATCCAATAAGGTGGTGTTGTAGAACCTTAATTAGACGATTTCGACCACCCACATAAGTTGGAATAAACTTATCATCAAAAGTTCACCTCCGTAGAATAAGCTCAATGAGGCCAACTCTGAACTCATTGTTGGCAAGATGAGTCAAGACAAAATAAATATCTAAAAAATAATCAATCGCATTAGGATTAAGTAAATTTCGAAATAACTTGCACAAACAAATGTATTACCATTCATTAGAAATAACTTGCATTAATTTTGACACTTTATGTCAACAAATCATCTAAGGCGACTCTCTTTAATCTTATATGCCAATAGAGCTACTCCAACCTTTTCACAAATATATTCATTTTGCATTTTATCTCTAAGAGTTAAATCACTCATCCACCAAAGCATCCCGATCTTACTTTTATGCCTATTGGCCAATATTCTGCACCATAAATCCTTGCCAGTCTTACCACTATCTTAAAAAAATTTCCATTCAGTCTAAGCAGTACTTTTTATCGCACAATAGGCCAAATACATTCCTTTACTTCAACCATCCAACTTGAATCATACTAATAGCATCCCCATCTATTTCACAATCATTTTGAACAATATATCCAATATATTTAAAACGTTCACACTTTTTAATCACTTGATCAACCAAAGCTACAACTCCACAACTATAACTTCTACAACTAAAATTACACCATATTCTACCAACCAAGACAACCTAAACAACTAAACATGAAAACATTAGAGACTTACCGTGCCTTTACGAAGATCAGTGTCAATGTGCGCTGTGAACAACAAATGTAGCCGCCGAAAACTTCGCTAAAAGGAAGGGAGCCGCCGGAAGCTTCATAGGAAGTTGTTGTTCGTCTTCCACGGGCTGTCGAGCAATGGGGAAGGCTGTCGAACGTAGGAGATGCCATTGTCAGCCAAGGAAAAAGTACTCGCACGTGTGTGGAGTTGTTGTTGGCCAAGGGAAGCCGCTGTCTGACAATGGGCTGCCACTATCCAACAATGGGCCATGGTCAAAGCCTTGGGAGCGATTGTCGGGGCATGAGGAGCGGCTCCTGCCAGCTGTCGAAGCGTGGGACGTTCGGGTCGCTCGCAAACTGAAGGATGGGTCGCTTGCGGGGGCCTTATCGGGTTAAAGGGGAGTACAATAAATGAAAATGGGGTCGTCGGCCCAATTTTGTTAACCTAAGCAAGTCTCCCGTCTAACGAGGGACTAGCTCTGGGACTTATAGTGTTAGTCGTCCATTAAACGAGCAACTAGCTCCCATCCCTTAAAACCAGTAGGGACGCCATGTCGGATCGACGTGGCTAGCTAGTCGCCCTTTTAATGGGCAACTATACCTAAATTAAATTTTTTTAATAATACTTAATTTGTTAACTTAATTAAAAATTTTTGTCTTTTTAAGATCCATCTTAACAAAAAAGATTTGATTGAAATATTCTTAGCTAAAGAAGCTCAATCATAAGAAAATTTATTCAATATATAGTCTGGATATACTAATAACTTAATACTATGTGATGCTTAGTCAATACACAACTTTTTATTAATTATTCAAGCTCGGTTTATAAATGAGTCAAATGTGAAAAATCCTTCGTTCGATCGTGTTCGACTCGACTTAGCTCGAAATAAAAAAATTATATATATATATATAAAACTCATGCAATGAGAATGAAAAAGAGAAATGCTGAATTTAAGTGCAGAACCTTCTTTCCAACATACCAGGTCCTTGGAGACCACAGAACCGGCCACATCAGGGCAAAGGAGGTGGTGGAGACAAAGGTTCAGGCGAAGTTTCATAAGTGTTCGAATTGCGGGTTGTGTTTTACGATGGTTAAGGCTCTCGGTGGACATATGAGAAGGCATAAACGTGTGGCGACAGAGCTCACACTTGGTTCGAGTTGGCCGGAGGAGAGAACTGCGAAAAGAGGATTGAATTTGGACTTGAACTCGATCCCGATGGACGACGATGAAGATTAAGTTGAGCTGCTAGCTCACGTGCATGTTAAAATTAGGGTTAGTTAGCGAGGCTATAATTTATAAGCTTCTCTAACAGTTTAATACATCTATCTGTTATTATTTTTTAAAAGTTATATTCATTAAATACTTGTAAAGTTGACTGATTAATTGCTTTCTTTGAGGAAGTTTTACATGAAGTTTTATGTGATTTTCTGTTAATTTAGAATCTTAATTTATGTTTATGCTGCTACTATTGGTGGTAGGCTCATGTTGCTGGTTATTTGGATGAATAGCTTTTGTACATGATTTTATATTTGCTATTAGCATATTTTTATGAGTTGTTAATGTAGAGATCTGACATGTTCATTTCAAAAAACATAATAATGGTGAATTTCTTCCAATCCATTATAAATTTAATATTTATAATTAAAGAGATTATTATATGCGGAATTTGGATATGACTCTATTATATATTTACATGACTTAGTGGTCTCTAAATTAACAACTCAAAAATATGTTAATAGCAAATATAAACCCATGTACAAAAGATATTATAATTCATCCAAATGCAACATGAGCCTACTACCACCAATAGTGGCAGCATAAACATCAATTAAGATTCTAAATCAACAGAAAATCACATAAACCTTCATGTAAAACCTCCTCAAAGCAAGCAATTAACCAGTCGACTTTACAAGTATTTAATGAATAATCAATTTTAAAAAATAATAACAGATATATGCATTGAACTGTTAGAGAAGCTTATAAACTATAGCCTCGCTAACCCCAACCTAATTTTAACATGCACGTGAGCTAGCAGCTCAACTTAATCTTCATCGTCGTCCATCGGGATCGAGTTCAAGTCCAAATTCAATCCGATTCTCTTTCTCGCAGTTCTCTCCTCCTGCCAACTCGAACCAAGTGTGAGCTCTGTCGCCACACGTTTATGCCTTCTTATATGTCCACCGAGAGCCTGACCCATCGTAAAACACAACCTGCAAATCGAACACTTATGAAACTTCGCCTGAACCTTTTTTATCTCCACCACCTCCTTTGCCCTGATGTGGCCAGTTCTGTGGCCTCCAAGGGCCTGGTATGTTGGAAAGAACCGGCCACAGGTTCTGCACTTAAATTCACCTTTTGCCTTTTTCATTCTCATTGCATGAGTTCTGGAGATATATTACTGTATATATAAGCCAGGATTGCTTGGTAGTGAGGGAAGCGTATGGATCTCACGTCACTGTTATTCTTTTTTTGAGTTTTGAGTCGTGAGTTGATTTGGTCTCATACTAATTAAGGCGGTGCTGGCTGTGTTTTTGGCTTCTCGGTGAAGGAAACTGCCACTGCAGGTTTTTTTTTTTTTTTGGTTAGAATAATATTTATTTATTGCAGTTTTATTAATAGTTTTGTGTCCACGATAGCCTCTTAGGATGATATTTTATTTGGATTCGACTTTTTTTTCAGTTTTTCACACATTTTTTAATTAGTAAAAAAAAAGATAACAATCAGGGCCGTCAAAATATCTGTGATTGATTTCAGATTTAAAGATAAAAACAAAAAAAACATAAATCATATCAAACCAAGTGTGAGTGTTGGTCAAATTCGAGCAATTTTTTTTCAACTTATTTATTTATAAAAAAGGAGCAAGTACAATTTCTATGCTATTATTAAATATGTTTAATATATTCTAAAATTATGAATGGCATATTATTTTAGTTTTGCTACACGTAAAAATATTTGTGTAAAAATTATAAATATTTTTAATGTAATCAAAATAATTAATTTAAAACTTTTTATGTAATTAATGTTCATCAATTTTTATATTTTTTGTGTTTAACTCGACATTGAAAATAAGAAATAAATGAATATTTTTAGCCTTTTTTTTTTATAATTTTAGGCTCATTTATATCTAGATTGATGGATGATGAAGATCAGTTTGAACATGAATAATTGTATTATTAGCAACTCACTAATATCATTTTTGTAAGTAAATAGTATTTATTAATTGGGTGTTATTTGACAATAAGACCAACTTATCTGACCTCATATCATTGTATGTTATTACATAATATTAGAGGTGTACTAAATTTTTATGATTCAATAAAGGTTAAAACAATGAAGTGTGCTATATCCAATATTTAGGTCAGCATGTGGCATCATTGGGATTACTTACAGAAGATAAATGAGTTAATGTTTTCTATTAATTTATTATGTAATATGAATCCCTGACCCCTGGCAAAAAAATAAATAAAAATAAAATTAATAATAATCCATTTAACTGAAATGTTACTAGTGCCTTATAAAATCACAAAATATGTGGTGCATGATACACATAATATTGACGTAACAAATGAATTTAATTTTTTTCTAATTAGCAGTTCTAATGAGATCATTATTGTTTCTAAGTTTAAAATATATGTCAAGATGTTGAATTATCCTCAAGATTTATGATTCAAGAATATTGAATTATACTTTAATGAATAAATTGATGTTACAAGCAATGAGAATTTTTGGAGCACCATGTCATTGAGTTAACATAAAATTTTTTATTTTATTTTTCTATTTTATATCTTTTGGTAATCCGCCCATGTGTAACTGCATATATTAGCTATTTATATATGTAATTTATTTATTTTTTACAATATTCATGTGGCACAATTTTTTTTTATTTTGCCCATGTGTAACTGCTCAGGATTATGCCAGTCACATTTTCCAACAACAAGCTCTCTTGGGCATCCAACTTGGCAAATTTCATCGCCTTGTTAAATAAAAAGGGAAGAGGAAGAGTTGACATGACAATGATGACAAGCTCTTGAAGAACAAGAGCTTTGAGTGTCATCCTTGTACCTTGTTTATCAGATGGTAAATCTTCATCGAAGTCATCGGAAATTGCACAGTCCAATCTTGATGACCTTTCATCCTAAAAATAAAATTTTAATTATACTTGTTTACAGCCAACCGTGAGATACCATGTGAGAGTGACGTGATCAAATAGCAAATCCATTATACTTTAATTAGAAAAATTTTCATATAATGACGTGAGAGTAACATTAGCTAGTCCATTATACAAATTTTCATATAGTGAGAGTGACATGAGAGTAATATTAGCTAATCCATTACTCTCACGTCACTAACATTAAATTTTTATGAAGTTACAATCACGTCACTAACATTAGTGAGAGTGATGTGAGAGTTCATGTTAATTAGGTTTTTTTTTTTTTTTTTGGAAAAATTAAGGGTTTAGCCCAATTTCATTCCAAATGTAAAAAAGTTATAAGGCTATGCTTACAGTAATCCCATAGGAACTGATGAAAGCAAAAGATAATAAAACACAAAAGCTAGTGTAAACCGACATATAGTAATGAGATAATTATTGCCAAATCAAGGACCTAGATCCTTAAGACCAAAACAAAATTCAAAGATAGTAAGGCAAAAGATAGAGGTCCAATGCCGGAAAGCAAATGCCATCCAAAGGGTTATCGACGGGCCAGAAGTTCAGATTATCGGAGGAGATAGAAACCTGGTTTCAGCCATGAAAACTAGCAATAGACAGCATCTAATCGCCTCGACCCAATGTGCTTATAGTGATCATCATCGTCCTGCTTCCACAGCTTAATACAGAAAGTAACCGAGATGCAAAAGTGTCTAAAAGCATGATCCAAAAGTTTTTTATCCAGAGTTTTTCCAGCAATTTAAAGTATGTAAAATGTCAGCAGGCCAGCTATCTCGAAATTTCCATCTTTTGAGCTTATAAGCCACAGCTGAGCGAATCAGATTTTCCAACCATTCAATAGGATTTGCAGTCTGAGAATGAATCCTAGAGTTCCTTTCTTTCCAAATACAAGTAATCGTGACAGCAATAATAAGATAACAGAGTCTTGCCATAATTTTATGATAGAGACCCTACATCACTCAACAATTGAGGAAGAGTTGTAGGCATTAATATAAAACTGCCACAAGGAAGAATCTTTTTAATAAGCCTCATAGATTCTTGACATTCAAAGAATATGTGAGAATGAGACTCTTGTTCAATATTATAGAAAAAACACAAATGTGTAACGCCCAATCTTCTTGTAGCAAGGGAATCAGAAGTTTTCAAACCCTTATGATAAGCCATCCAACAAAATAAAGCATAATTAAGAGCACAACCTTTGAACCAAATCTCGTTTGCCCAATTAACCTTAGGGAACTTGAAAAGTGAATTTAGAATTGCTTTTGAATTCATAACCGTGAAGGAGTCCCAAAGAATCACATCAGAATATTGCTTTGGAGTAAATTCATTCAAATAGTTAAAACATTCAATAGATATGATGTAAGCCAATTGGGATATTCACAACCCCATTGTGAAAAATGTCATTAAATGATGCATCAGCCGGTTTGTGAAATAGCAAAGCATTCATTCCCAAGCGTCAGATAAAAGAGGATCCCTTACACCAAGGATCATTGTATAGAGATAAAGAGGATTTCTCTCCTGGGTATAATTCAATTTTTCCCCTATATAGGTTGCAAATAGCTTAAGCTCTTTCCACAAAGGAGAATGTCTACCAGAATCTTTTTACCATAATGATGAGTACTTACTTTGGCACCATAAAGCAAAAGAGGAAGATAGATTGAGAACTTTCCACATACATTTGACTTTGCATAAAGTATTAAGAGTAAAAATAGAATGTAACCCAGTACCCCTCCTATTCCGAGGCATTGCTATTTTATTCCAAGAAATCACGTCATGTCACTAACTAAAATTAGGTTATCAATTAGGTAATGTTATTGACGTGAGAGTGACATAACATGAGAGTGATGTGAGAGTGACCTGACATTAGAGTCACTAATTAGGTAATTTTAGTTAGTGACGTAACGTGAGAGTGATGTGAGAGTGACTAATAGTAATGTTACTCTCACATCACTAACATAATGTTAATGGATTACCTAATCTTAATGGATTAGTCACTCTCACATTAATGGATTACCTAATGTTAATGAATTTCCTAATTTTAATGGATTACCTAATGTTAATTGATTACCTAATGGTTAATGGATTACCTAATTGATGTGAGAGTGACGTTAATGGATTACCATTAATAATGAGTTCAAATCGATTACATGAATGGACGTGAGAGTTAATGGTTAATCCTTTAACGTCACTCACATAATTAAATACCTAATGACATTAACGTTATAATTGATTTGAACTGTTATTACTTATTAAGGTAATACATTAATGTTATAATTGATTTGAACTGTTAGTCATTCTCAATGCAATTGATAACTTATTATTACCGTCAGGTAATCCATTAACGCCACTCGTGAGTCGATTAATGTATATTACCTTGATTTGAACTGTTAGTGGATTAATGTATATTACCTTGATGGTAATAATGTTAATGGATGTTAATTGATTAATGTTAACATATATTACCATCAAGGTAATCCATTAACTTTAATGTACGTTAATGGATGTTAACCCATTAATGTTAATGCATATCACCATCAAGGTAATCCATTAACATCACCAATTAATGTACATTAATACATTAACATTGATACATTAATGCACCTAATTAGTTCAAATCGATTAACATAATTAGTTAGGTAATCAATTAGGTAACAAACTAATTACGTTACTAACAGTTTTGATGTGAGAGTATTACCATCATTAGTTAGGTATTTAATGGATTACCTAATGTTAGGTATTTAATGGATTACCAAATCAATTAGTTAATACCTACTAGTTATTAACCAATGATGATAATACTCACATTAGTACTACCAGGTAATACCTCACCAGTTAATTAGTTAGGTAATATTCTTAATTAGTTAATTAGTTAGGTAATACTCTCAATTGAGAGTGTTACCTAATTTGTTAATTAGTTAGGTAATACTCTCAATTAGTTAATTAACTCTCAATTGAGCTAGGTAATACTAATTAGGCAATACTCACAATTACTTAGATAATACTCAATTGGAGGTAGTAATACTCTCAGTTAATAACATTGGTAATACTAGGGTAATACTCTCAATTGATTAATGTATTACCTAATTAGGTAATACTCTCAATTAATATTACTTATTATTATTACCTAATGCTCTCATTTGATTAATGTATTACCTAATTAGGTAATATCCTCAATTAGTTAGGTAATACTCTCAATTGATTAATGTATTACTATCAATTGATTAATGTATTACCTAATTAGTATTACTCTCAATTGATTAGTATTACCAACATTACTCACCGAGTGTCACCTAATTAGTTAATTGAGAGTATTACCTAACTACTGAGAGTAATACCCAATTAGTGAGTATTAATTAGTTAATTGAGAGTATTACCTAATTAGTTAATTAGTAATACTCTCAATTGATAGTTAGTGACCTAATTAGGTACTACCTAATTAGTTATAACATGAGAGTATTACCTAACTGTCAATTGAGAGTATTACCTAATTAGTTATAATGTTAGTGACGTAATGTATTACCTAATTAGGTAATACTCTCAATTGACAGTCAATAACGTAATGTATTACTTAATTAGGTAATGCTCTCAATTAGTTAGTTATAACGTTATAACTAATTAATTAGGTAATACTATCAATTAGTTAGTTATAATGTAATTACGTTCATCGAGGTAATACCTCAAGTTAATTATAACGCGTTATAATATTACCTACCGATTAGTTGGAACATTATAACATTAATTAGTAGTACCCAATTGATTAGTTATCAATAGTTAGCTATAACGTAATCAATTATGTTACCCGATCCGTTAATGTAATGTACAATTGGTTATTAGTTAATACTCCTAATTACATTAATTGATTAGGTAATACTCTCAATTAGTTAATTAGTTAGGTAATAGCTTAATGTAATTAGTTAATTAGTTAGGTAATTTAACATAATTAGGTTAATTAGTTAGGTAATACCTCACCGATTGGTAATACCTCAATTAGTTAAGTTAGGTAATACTCACCAGTTAATACCTAATTAGTAATAATCAAGTTAATACCCAATTAGGCAAATCCATTAAATACCTAACTAATGACGGTAATACTCTCATGCTAATCGATTACATTACTAACTGTTAGTGACGTGAGAGGATTGCCTATTTATTTTACTAACAGTTAGTGACGTAATTAGTTAGAAAATCAATTAGGTAACATACCTAATTACGTTACTAATTAGCCAAATCGATTACTGTTAGTGACGTGAGAGTGACATGGGAGTAACATTACTGTTAGTTAATTAGTTAGGTAATCAATTAGATAACTTACCTAAGTACTGTTAGTGACTAACATTTGGTAATATATTAATGTACCTAATTATGTTATAATTGATTTGAACTAATAACATTAATCAATTAGGTAATCAGTTAGTGACGTGAGAGTGATGTGATAGTAACATTACTATTAGTGATGTGAGAGTGATGTGAGAGTGATGTGAGAGTGCATGAGAGTAACATTAGTTAATCCATTACTCTCATGTCACTAACATTTGTGATATGGCACTGAAAATTTCACTAGTTGAAGCACGAATCTAGATATCGAACACAATCTGATTTTGAGTCTAGACTAACCACCGATCAAGCACATAAAATATAATTAAAAACTTTGGAATATTAGTCAGCTCCTAAATATAAAGTGTTTATAGTCAAATCGAGCATCTTGACGAGCCGGATCAAATAAGCCCAAGATCTCTTAATTCTAACTTCATTTGAGCATTAAAATAGTTAAAATACATCAGATGATCAAGGAAATTATTTTGATCCGTCCAATGGAGTGGTTTGGATTTTGCATGCATTTACAGAAATGTCACTCCTCTAATCTATAAATAGCACCTCATTCTTCATATGTGGGTGAAAAATGGAAGAGAGGAGAGAGCTCTGAGACTCAACGAATCTCAAAGCCTCAAAGCTTAATCAGGCCACCGGCAAATAGTCATGATGCCGACCACGCCTGCGGCCATCGCGACGCCATCGTCGACATATCGCCGCTCAGTCATCGTTGCCACCGCGTTGACCACCTCCGCTGGTCACCAACGTGGACCACCGCTATCGGCCATCACTACTACTCATCGCCGACCACCGTGACACGCCATTATCGTCAATCATCACGCCGGTACCGCCGCTGCTGATCATCATTACCGACATCACCGGCTACCGGCCCCACGCGCCGCACTACGAACATATCGACCACACCAGAACGCCATCGGCATCATATCATACCGCCATCACACGATCCACTCACCGGCTATCGCTAACTATCATCGTCTGTCACCGCCGCCAACCACCATCGGCCCGCAGTACCATAATTATCGCCACCGCGACCACCACGTTGCCAACCATCATCGCCCGCCACTCCAACTCATCGCCGATCAATATCGTTATCACGCTGATACCGCCAGCCACCACCTATGCCTTACAATCACGGATCATCGGATAGTTACTATTTACCATCGTCGACTACTACCACTGCATATTGGCTCTCTTGCATAACTGTTGTTACCTAATTCTGGGATTCCCATTGTCAGGCTTTCTCACATACAACTTTGTAATTCTATTATCGAAAAAACTTAAACTTTGTATTCCAAAGCAGATATATAGTGGAAAATTTTTATTGGGCTAGGCCTCGTGATTTTTTTCTCTCTTTTTGAGGTTTTTCAATGTAAAAATTCTAAAGTTTCTTGTTCTCTCTTCAAATATCTATGTGTGTGCTAGGTTTCTCAACAAGTCTAAGGCATAAACTTTTTTTCTCAGAATCGATTTTCTAACACAAAATAGTTTTCATGGGAAACATTCTCTTTACATCTTCACAATGGTTAACAATCTAACTTTTTGTTCAGAATAGCTCCACCTATATGGTGAAAAAAATCTTAATCTCGAGGAACACATAAGAAGAATGAAGATTCATCAAACTTCGATCATTCAACTTTTGTTGGAAACTGTGGGGCAACTCTTAATCTCAAAAGGTCATCCAAATCAATATTATGAAAATCTAATTGATTACCAGTTCGAGAAGCAAGTCAATAATACTCATGAAGAAGGCAAAGATCAAGGAGCAACTTTGGCTACAACCTAAAATGAATATTTTTGATTTGACCTCCTCCACACAGGTTAAATGTCACCGAGTAACACTCTGACAAACAACCTTAGATATGTCATAACTTTGTACATAATCCACACAGGTTAACGCCATCGAGTAACACTTTGACAAATAATCTCGTATAGGTCATAACTTTGAACCTACACGGTTAATGTCATATCTTGACAAAACAACCTCGAATGAGAGTTAAAACTATTGACTTTTTTCACACAAGTTAAATGTCATCGAGTAAAACTCTGACAAACAACCTCGGATGGGTCAAAAATACTTAGCTGATTTCATTCGACCTCTTTCATACAGGTTAATGTCAAAATGTAACACTTTGACAAATAACCTCAGACGGATCAAAAATCCTTGGTGGATTCAATTCAGCACCTTTTATACAAGTTAATGTCATCAAGTAACACTTTCACAAACAACCTCGGACGGGTCAAAAATCCTCAACGATTTTGATTCGACCCCTTTCATACAAGTTAATATCATCAAGTAACACTTTGACAAAGAACCTCGGATGGGTCAAAAATCCTTAGCGGATTTGATTTGACCCCTTCCATACAGATTAATGTCATCAAGTAATACTTTGACAAACAACCTCATATGGGTCAAAAATCCTTGGCGGATTCAATTCGACCCCCTCTATACAGGTTAATGTCATCAAGTAACACTTTGGCAAACAACCTCGAATGGGTCAAAAATCTCCAGCAGATTTGATTCAACCTCTTCCATACATATTAATGTCATCAAGTGACACTTTCAAACAACCTCGATGGGTCAAAAATATTTCACATATTCTTTCAACTTCTTCCATACAAGTAACTGGCATCAAGTAACATCTTGAAAAATAACACTCTGAAATTATCTGCCATAATTTCTGTATTTTTTTATGAATGGTTCCTAATCAATGCTTCCCCACCACCTTGGCAGTTGTCAACTGTTGAACCATCTATTAGAGTTTCAAGAAAAACAATTTTCTATAAACTATGAGCCTTGATCGCTTCCAAACTAGGCTGATCTGACAAGTACAGTTGACGCCTCTCTCAAGGGAAAACCAGAGCCTCGTCGTATGAACTATTTGCCTTCATCACCTCCAAACCTGATTGGTATGTTGGGGAGAGTTGATGCCTCTTTTGAGGGAAAATCGGAGCCTCACTATATGAACTACGGGCCTTGATCACCTCCAAACCCGGTCGGTCTGACGAGGATAGTTGATGTCTCTTTCGAGAGAAACTCGGAGCCTCACCGTATGAACTACGGGCATTGATGACCTCCAAACCTAGTCGGTTTGATGAGGACAGTTGATGCCTCTTTCAAGGGAAAACCAGAGCCTCGCCGTATGAACTATGGGTCTTGATCGCCTCCAAACCTGGTTGGTCTGATGAGGACAGTTGACGCCTCTTTCGATGGAAAACTAGAGCCTCGCCGTATGAACTACGAGACTTGATTGCCTCCAAACTCGGTTAGTCTGACGAGGATAGTTGACTTCTTGAGAGAAAATTGGAGCCTTGTATGAACTACGGACCTTCATCGCCTCTAAACCCGGTGGTCCAGGGACACCACCTCTTCAATATAAAATTGGAGCCTCATATGATCTACGGGCCTTGATGGCCTCCAAAATCGATTGGTCTAGCGAGGACAGTTTATGCCTCTCTCGAGAGAAAATTGAAGCCTCTTTGTATGAACTATGGGTCTTAATCAACAAAGAAAATAACCTTCTTCTAAGGTTAGAGATCTTGACAAAAGAAAAAAATTATTACCTTTAGCCCCTAAACTTTTGCTAGATAATTTATTATCCAACACAGAAGAACATTAGAGCATATGGAAGAAAATCGTGTCTCCTTACTTGACTCCAACGGGGGTGGGGGTGTTTATAGATCCACAATAGCCACAATAGGGGTAAAAGGGGAATAAATTTTGAGAAAAAATTTGGAAATATTTAAATAGATTTTAAAATTTTTGAGCTCAATTATATCTTTTCTTTTATAAAAGTGAAAAAAAGGGGAAGAAAATATAAAAAAATTCAAAAAAATCCAAAATTTTGCTCATTACATACATTTATGAGAGTAAAGGGGTCATGATGTAGTTTGCACGAAAGCCAGAGCCGGTGAGCCTCATGAGAGCCTCATGCAGCCTGTGCGGTCTGCACTCCCATGGCCTACTTGCCGTGAACATAGTCTTGTGCAATTAAGATCTATTCTCTCAAACTATATGTGATGCAAGGGTTAATGAACCCATAAATTTTATTAACATTGAAGAAGTTATTATTTTCAATTATTTGGCATGTATTTTTGGATGATAGAGATAATTTCATCCAAAATAAGCGATATGACACTAAAAATTCTACTAGTTGAAGCATGAATCTTGATGTTGAAAGCAATCTGATTCTGAGTTTAGACTTACCCAAATTAAGCACTTAAAATATAATTAAAAATTTTGGGATATTAGTCAGCTCCTAAATATGTAGTGTTTATAGTCAAATCGAGCATCTTGACTTGCTGAATCTAATAATCCCAATATTTCTTAATTCTGACTTCATTTGAGCATTCAGATACTTAAAATACATCAAATAACCAAATGAATCATTTTAATGTCCGATGGAGTGGTTTGGATTTTGCATGTATTTATAGAAATTCAACTCCTTTAATCTATAAATAGCACCTCATTCTTCATATGAGGGGGAAAAGCGAAAGAGATGAGAGAGCTCTGAGACTCGATGAATCTTAAAGCTTAATCGAGCCACCAGCTGACCGTCGCCGAATCATCGTCAACCATCACCGCGTACCACCACCGCCGCCATCATCGCCTCGCCGATCATCGCCCACCACCGCCGCCGCTACCACTCGGTCATCTCAACCACGTCGATGGTCACTGCCACACCACCATTAACTACCGGTCATCCGCTGCCACCGTCGCTACTGCCGCACCACCGCCGGTCATCGACACGATCACATCGATCACCATCGCATCAATCATCGCCGCAACCATCGTCTCGCCACTACCGCTCGCGATTGACCACCTGCTGATCATCACCGACGCCGCCATCGCCATCAGTTATCATCGCGCTACCACCACCACTGCCGCCGCATTAATTCTGGTCATCGCATCGCGGCCATCCGCCGCTGATTACTTTGATACCACGATCATTCGCTGCGACCATCGAATTACCATCACATCACCGCACCAACCACCATCGTTGGTCACTGCCGCTGACCATTATCGCTAGACGCCACCGCCAATGACCGCCGTCAGCTAATATTGTTGGTCACCGTCAGCAGCCGGCGCCATTTACCACCGCCAGATGCCACCACCCGACAATGACGATCATTAACCGCTTTGTCGACCGACGCCAACAATGCTGTAAACAACCATCTTATAACTATTGTCACCTGATTATGGGATTCCCATTATCAGGATTTCTCATATACAACTCTATAATTTCATTATCGGGAAAACTTAAACATTATACTCCAAAGCAAATATATAGTGGAACCTTTTTACTGTGCTAGGCCCCAAGCTTTTTCCCTCTTTTCGGGGTTTTTTCACGTAAAAATCATGGAGTTTCTTGTTCTCTATTCAAATATCTGTGTGCGTGTTGGGTTTCTCAACAAAGCTAAGGTGTAAAATTTTATTCTACCTCAACTGGTTTTCTAGCACGCAACAGTTTGGTGTCATCTATGAGAAACATTCCCTTTACATCTTCACAATAGTTGGTAATATGACTTTATGTTCAGAATAGTACCACCTATATGGTGAAGAAAATCTTACTCTCGAGAAACATATAAGAAGAATGAAGATTCATCAAACTTGATCCTTTTGTTGGAAGCGGGGCAACTCTTAATCTCAAAAGGTCATCCAAATCAATATTGAATATCTAATTGATTATGACAAGAAAGTCATAATACTCATGAAAAGGCAAATATTAAGGAGCAACTTTGGCTACAACCTCAAATGAATATTTCTGATTTGACCTCCTCCACACAAGTTAAATATCACCGAGTAACACTTTGACAAACAACCTCGGATATGTCATAACTTTATACTTACTCCACATAAGTTAATGTCATCGAGTAACACTTTGGCAAACAATCTTGAATAGGTCATAACTTTGTACCTACTACACACAGGTCAACATCATACCTTAATAAAACAACCTCAGATGAGAGTTAAAACTATTGACTTCTTCCACACAGGTTAAATGTCACTGAGTAAAACTCTGATAAATAACCTCAGATGGGTCAAAAATCTTTGTCGAATTCGATTCAATCTCTTTCATACAGGTTAATGTCATCAAGTAACACTTTGACAAACAAACTCAGATGAGTCAAAAATTCTTGGTGGATTCAATTGGGCACCTTCCATATAAGTTAATATCATCAAGTAAGATATTGACAAACAACCTCGGATGGGCAAAAATCCTTCACAGATTCGATTCAACTTTTTTTATATAAGTTAATGACATCAAGTAACACTTTGACAAACAACCCTGAATGGGTCAAAAATCATCAATGGATTCGATTCGACCCCTTCCATACAGGTTAATGTCATCAAATAACACTTTGACAAATAACCTCGGATGGATCAAAAATTCTCTGCGGATTTGATTTGACCCCTTCCATTCAGGTTAATATCATCAAGTAACACTTTGAAAAATAACCTCGAATGGGTCAAAAATCCTTGGCAGATTTGATTCGACCCCTTCCATACAGGTTCATGTCATCAAGTAACACTTTGACAAACAACCTCAGATGGGTCAAAATCTCCAGTGGATTCGATTCAACTTCTTCCATATAGGTTAATGTCATCAAGTAACACTTTGACAAATAACCTTGGATGGGTCAAAAATATTTTATAGATTCTTTCAACTTCTTCCATACAAGTCAATGACATCAAGTAACATCATGAAAAATGACACTCTTAAATTATTTTCTAGAATTTCTAAGTTTTTTGAGGAATGGTTCCTAATCAATGCTTCTCCACCACATTGATAGTTGTCAATAATTGAACAATCTATTGGAGTTTTAAGAAAATCAATTTTCTATAAACTATGAGCCTTTATCGCCTCCAAACCGGTCGGTATAATGAAGACAATTGATGCCTCTTTCGAGGAAAAATTGAAGCATCACCGATAATTGAAACCAGTCGGTCCGACGAGGATAATTGACGCCTCTTTCAAGGAAAAACTAGAGCCTTATTTTATGAACTACCTTGATCACCTCCAAACTGGAAGCCACGATGCCTCTTTTAAGAAATGAAAACGTCCATGACCATGTTGTTGACCTCATTCTTAGAATGAGCTCTCAACCTCTCCATCTTAAACATAAAACTCCTCTACACACTAAGAGTTTTCATAGTATAGTTAGTGATTAGGTGAACACTTACCTAACCTTAAAGACTTAGAAGAGTTAGCCATAGGTCATGCCTTAGTTAAGAAAATTTGCCTACCATGGCAAACCAAATCCTTTCAAGTCAAACTCCAAATTCAAATCAACCTTGAACTTAAAATCAACTTCAAAACAAACCTCAAATCAATTCCAATGAATTTTCTCAAATCCTGAATCAATTCTAAATGATTGAAACCCATCATTGAATTCCAAGTTCAAAAATCTTTCCTAAGTCCCTTTGATTCCATCTTATGGACTTAGCTCAAATAAAATTCAAATCACTTCAAACTCAAGAAATTTTCTCATAACCCATTTATATTCTCATTTATATTCACAAATATAAGTGAAATATAAATTCAAATAGCCAAAACTAAATCCAAAACTCAATTCCAAGTTCAAAAATCTTTCCTAAGTCCCTTTGATTCCATCTTATGGACATTGCTCAAATCAAATCTAAATCAACTAAAACTCAAGAAATTTTATCATAACTGATTTATACTCATTTATATTCACAAATATAAATGTAATATAAATTTAAATAACCAAAACTAAATTTAAAACTCAAATCAAAATTCAGCCAAAATTCAACCTAAGTCTTTGAAATCAAATTCTTGAACTTAGCCAAATCAAATTCAAATCAAGCCAAACCCTTTATTTTTCTTCATGATTCAATCAATCCTTCAATTATGAATTAAACATAAACTTCAATCATCAAACTAAAACTAAATTCAAAACTCAAATCCAAATTCAACCAAAATTCAACCTGAGCCTTTCTAGTCAAATTCTTGAATTTAGCTAAATCATACTCAAATCAAGACAAATCCATGATTTTTCTTCATGATTCAATCAATACTTAAATCATGAATCAAAATATAAATATAAACTTCAATCATCAAACTAAAACTAAATCCAAAAAATCAAACCCAATTTAAACTCATTTCCTCCCTTTTGAACTTGAAATTGTCAAGTGAATCAAAACCCATTTGACTCCAAATCCATTGGGTTGGGTTTGGCTGACCCAAATCCATTGGATCTACTTTTGCTTACTCCTAGATGGTGTGGTTAAAATTTGAGCTCAATCCGAGCTCGGATCAAGCCCTAAGGAGTGGACGATTGCCCTCTCCTACAGCTGAGCTCAGTGATGGATCATGGACCATCCATCCACGCATTTTGGATAGATGGTCCTAATTAAACCACATAGGATCCCTCAATTTATCCCTTAAGAACCACGGGTCTAATCCTGACCGTCGAGGAGAAAACGCATAGCACCGACGAGAATAGTTAATTAATTAGGGATTTAATTAAGTTTTAATCACTAAAACTTCAAAAATATATAACTAAATGTAAAACAAATCAAAAAATATGAAATAAAATTCATTGTGAAGATAATTTAGAGAGGAATTCAATAAAAATATTTCTAATTAATTTTAGTAATGAATTTTCCTTAATTAGGGTGTTATCAAAAATTTAATACCCCTAATTACTCCTTAATTACTTCATTAATTGATTTCAAATTTTCATATGTATTTAGTGGGATGACCTAATCTCCTTATTTTCTTGGAATTTATTGATGAGTTAATTATGAAAGTCAATTAATGAATCCTTAATCACTCTTTAAATGTAATTAATTAAGCATGTGAACAATGGTTTAATCCCTTGATTAAGTTAATTAAACTTTATTTAGGTGAAGAGGAAGTTTATGGAATGAGTTTGAGGTATTTTCCCCAAGTCAATCCCTAAAACCCTTTCCTTCCATAAGTTAAATTTAATTAAGGGCTAATACACTAATGACCTACTTAATTAACTTGATAAAACTTTCAAAACATTTCAGAACTCAATCAATCCTTCTAGGGTATATACTTAGGTGTTCAATAACCTAAGTAGCTGAAAGAAATCAAATCCAGCCTACATGTGTGGGAAGGGTTATGAAAGTACTTAAATTAAGCTCTTTAGCTTAATTAATCATTAATTGAGCCAAATGAATTAGGTCCCTTTTTTCTTAGGTGCATTATTAATTTAAATTCCTTGTGGTTTTATGTCATACATTCTCTCATAAATATTTGGTTAAATATGTTAAAGTGGTGTAGGTAAGGGTAATTAATGAATTTAATGAACACCTTAACCTAATCAAAACATAAAATCCATCTAAAGGTTCTAAAATCAAACTAATATAACATATATATATATATATATATATATATATATATATATATATATATATATATATATATATATATATATATATATGTGGGAGATGGGTTAGTCCAAAAACCTTCTCACATTTTCTAAAATTCAAATCAAACTCAAAACCAAATTTAAATTTCCTTAAACTAACTTCAATTCACTTTTAAAAAATTTATTTCATAGGATTATCTTTAGGAATTAATTAGAGTGAATGAATTTATATGCTTACATTACTTCATTTCTTTCTTAAACATGCTAAATGTGTATGTCATTTGAAAATGAAGAAAATGAAGAAAAGAAGAATGAAGAAAAGAAGAATGAAGAATAAAGACCCCCATAATAATGAATTCCTTTATGATTGTAATTTATTCATTTGTAATCCAAGTTGTATAAGGGTAGAGCTCGGCTACCTAATTTATTTTTGAGTTTGTGCGGTGGAGCCCAACCACACTTGGCCACTTATTCTTTTGCACTAGTTTTATAAATGGTTTGATCTTTTAGCTGTGCATTAAGATGACATATTTTTTCTAGTTTCTTCCTTGCTTTGATGCATGGCCTAAATGATGATTAGACTCTTAGACAAAAAATAGATTTTTTATCCAATTAATCAACTGAAAACTTAAAATTTAACAACTCATAACTTAACCTAAAGCTTAAGTTAAAAAAATAAGATAAAATAATTAGGAACCCTTAGTTGGATGTTGTACTTTCTTTCTCACATAATGCATAAAAAGCACATTATCTCTCTCTTGATTTGGAGCACTTCCACCCATGCTAGAGAACTTGGCTTGACCTTTGAGAGCCATGGTGGAAACACACCTCCTTTCTTACTGATTTTGGCCCATAATCCAATTTCTCATGCATTAGGCGTATGAATTTTATAAGCCTGTGTCAAATGAATAGTCCAAAATGAAAATAAAAATATAATAAAATTTGCATTAAATTTAGGTCATTAAATCATGCCCTACATGATCTAGTCTCTTAGGGAGTGTGTTTAAGGATTTAGTTTCTTCCTAAATAAAAAATAGCTTAGCTAACTTACAAAAGCATATGACTTGCCTACATGAATTTAAAATCGGAGGAGAGTTAGGTACCACCCCAAGTGATTGTAAGTCCAAACAGTCAGGTGGTTTATCCTCTCTTAAAGAGGTAAACCAAATACCCATTTTCACCTTAGATGTAGGTCGTGCTTTGGCCCTCGCCAAAGCTTCCTAGATTTAGGATCTGAGGTTCCTTCTCCCCTTTGCGGGCTACAAGCATAAATCCTCTCCTCTTAGGCATGTCCACGATCTTATGTCATGAAATTGTAAGCCCTAGATTTCTAATAAAAATTCAACTCAAATAAATAAATCACTTCAATTTCAAAAATATAAAGCCCAATCATAAGATAGTTTAAGATGATTAGTAGACTTTCTAGTATCATAAGCATCCCTTACTTATTCACCTTTTGGATTTGATAATAACTCCCTCCTCTTGATCAATCCAACTTGATCTTCAAAAAATAAACCAATTGATTGATAGTCCTATCTTTGAAATATTTGGAGACAATGATCTTTACCTTAATCAAGAGTATTCCTAAGAAATCATGTTCCTTAGAAAGTAATTAACTATGGGGGCTTGCCTCCATAGGAAACTTAGTAAATCTAGTTTAAAATAAACCCTACTTTACTTTTCCATGTAGAGTAAGAATCTCTAGTACATACAAAGAGCCATAGTCCTTAGAGTCCTTTTTCAAGTGATTAGGCCCATTATAGGGTGGTGACTTCTATATTTCGAGATAGTACGACTTTCTTCAATGTCGTGCCCGATCACCCTAATAAGAACATCTGCGAATCTACGTGGTGTCTCAAAAAGGTGTTATATTTTGGTTTTCATTTATCCTCTTTCCAAAAGAGATGGATGAAGGTAGGAATATATAATTTTCACCACAGATTTGTATGGCGACTCCGCTAGAGATGGTTCCTCTCTCCATCTTTAGAAAATGATCATTAAGTATCGAAGATATACTTTGTATAAGTTTGAGACTATCTTTCCTTCCATTGGCACTTAGTTTATTTCATCCTTAAGCTAAGCTATTCAACATCCTTTAGGTTTTAGGACCTCATTGCATGTAGGTCTTAAAACCCCCATTGGGTTTCCCAATAGGTGAAAACATAAATTTAATAAAAGATAAATAACTAAAGACTTCCTTCTTACCATTTCCATGGTAAGGTAAGGTTCATCCCAAAAAAATAAAGAAGAATCAATCCTTTATGAAAATATCAATTTCTAAAAAAACACTTTTTCAAAATGCACAAAATAAAATGTTTGCACAAAAATTTTGCTAAATCACCCTCATCTAACAATCTTCATGATTGTTATATGTTGGATCATTCCAAAATCAAAATCAACAATCATATTTTCCAAAAAAAATAAAAGTGAACATCTTTACTCAATTCACTTTGATGAAGATTTCATTTTCAAAAACAAAATCCATAGTCATCCATTTCAAAAAGCACAAGTGAACCTCCTTATTCAATTTATTGAATGAGAATATCACTTTTCAAAATTAAAATCCAACAATCATATTTTCCAAATGCACAAATGAACATCTTCACTCAATTTATTTTCGATGAAGATTTCATTTTCCAAATAAATTTCAAAATCATTATTTCCAAATGCACAAATGAACATCCTCATTCAATTTATTGGATGAAGATTTCATTTTCAAAACAAATAACCATCTTTTTTTAAAAAAATTTAAAATAACACTTGGATCTTTCATTTAGCATACTCAAATTTGCTAAGTGAAGATCCACTTTTCTAAATAAAAATTCAAAAAAATTTTGGATCTTTCATTTAGCATACTCAAATTTGCTAAGTGAAGATCCACTTTTTAAAATCAAAATTTCAAACAACATTTGGATCTTTCATTTAGAATGCCCAAATTTGCTAAGTGAAGATCCACTTTTTAAAATCAAAATCACAAACATGAAACAACATTTTGCACCCTTCATTTTCCATACTCAAATTTGCTAAGTGAAGATCCATTTTTAAAATCAAAATATAAAAAAAAACATGAAACAACATTTGGATCTTTCATTTAGCATACCCAAATTTGATAAGTGAAGATCCACCTTTTAAAATCAAAATCACAAACATGAAACAAATTTGGATCTTTTATTTAGCATACTCAAATTTGCTAAGTGAATATCTACTTTTCAAAATCAAAACACATTTGAATTCCCTTAGCATACCTAAATTTGCTAAAAATCCTCTTTTCAAACAAAAATCAAAACATGAATCACATTTGGATTTCCTATTTAGCATACCTAAATTCGATAAATAGAAATCCTCTTTTCAAAAATAAAAGAACAAAATCAATCACATTTGGAATTTCTTAGAATACTTAGATTTGCTGAGAATCCTCTTTTCAAATCACAAAAATATCAAAACACATTTGGATTCCTGTAGCATACCTAAATTTTCTAAGAATCCTCTTTTAAACAAAAATCAAAACATGAATCACATTTGGATTTCCTATTTAGCATACTTAAATTCGCTAAGTAGAAATCTTCTTTTTAAAAATAAAAGAACAAAATCAATCACATTTGGATTTTCTTAGCATACTTAAATTTCCTAAGAATCCTCTTTTCAAATCACAAAAACATGAAACACATTTGGACTCCCTTAGCATACCGAAATTTGCTAAGAATCCTCTTTTCAAAAAAAATAACAAAACACTTGGATTCTTTATTTATCATACTCAAATTTGCTAAGTGATTTCATTTTTTAAATTCACACATGATTCAAAAAAATAAGCAAACAAAAGAAGAAATTGTTTTCAAACACCTCACCTAGCATACTCAAATTTTCTAAGTGAGTAAATTCCAAAAATCATAAATCAATCAAATCAATTGATCCTTTACTTTAACATACTCAAATTTGTTAAATGCAAGATCATCAAACTCAAAAATCAAAATTCAAACATAAACCTATTGAAGCATCAAACTCTAAAATCTTTGAACCCATTTTTCAACATACTCAAATTTGTTGGAAATGGATTTTACATTCAAAAATCCCCTTTTCAATCAATTCAAAAACCTCTCTTCCAAATTCATTTGAGCCCCACTTAACACTTTCAAGTTGTTGAGTGTGGATTCAAATTCTAAATTTAAATTTAGAAAAATTAAGGAAGTAGAAATCTAATTCAAGTTTGTTTTTCAACATTGCAGACTTACAGTCAACTTCAGTCAATTTCAATTTCAATTTTCAGTTCAGTTATCTCAGTTACCAATGGCAGCACAGAAATACATCTTCACTTTTTCTCATGGGATGGATTTGGCCTTGGATCAGGCTAACCTCCAACACTTTGACTATGCCCACCTCATCTACTTTGGCTGAGGCTTTGAGGGGGATCAAGTTACATGTGAAAGGACCACCCTCACGATTGTCAGTAAGAGTGTAGTGACTGGGCAGGAGCCGATCATCCAGGTTGATATGCGATCAGATTCAAAGATTCCCTTGCTGAATAGGAAGGCTATGGTAATTCCCATAGCAAAAGTAGTAGTGACAGTGCCAATGCACCCTGTTGTTCCCATTGCTGCCCTAATTAGGGCTAGCACCCACTCATTGGCACCTTCCAAGAGGAAGGCTCCCCTGATTCCAGGAATTGTCTCCTCTGCTTTCGAGATTGGGTCTAGTTCCTATATCGCTCGACCTACAAGGACTCAGTGTAGAAACAAGAACCGCATGATCAAGCGATATCACACTCGCATTGCCAAAGAGTTGGAGGCAATCTCTCAACATACCGTGGAGGATTCACCTAAGGTAGTGTCTCCTCTCATTACAGAGAACAGGTTTCACCCCCTCTCTGGTCCTGATAGAGAGGATGTTTGGAAAATTTTTGCTTCACCTCCACCAGCAGTTCATTTCCAGGCTCCTATTAGCAAGAGGAGGTTGTACGCTAACCTTAGGATAGTTCTTTACAGAGTTGGCAAAGCCTACGGATGATTAGAGTCCGAAGCACAATTTGACTTAAGATCAGTTATCCCCCACAGCGTGGGTCGACAGATTAGGCAGGAGAGGGCTAGAGGGGCTTGTACATCAGTTCATGTTACTAACCAGGAATGATGGAAGTACAACTGATAGTTAGCATCCTCTGCACTTGTGGACTTTCCTGATCGGTGCGCTACTCGCTCTGATCATACTGACATCATCTTATTAAAGGGAACTACCCATCACAGGAGAGGACCTCTTGTTCAGAGAGAATTGGTGGTGCCTCCACCACACCGCTCATGTTCAAAACCAAGCGAAGCAAAAGCACAAGTATGGGAGGAATCTCAGATGTTCAGATCTTTTATAAACATTACATGCCATTGTTTTTGAACCATTTGAACTCTTTGATGTTCAAATAAATAACCACAAAAAAGCCTAGTCTATAATTATTTTATCTCCAGAGTGTTGAACTTGTGTTTAGATGCAGCAAGGTAAGATATTGGAGCCTTTTATTGTCAAAAAAATGATTAAAATGATTCTTAAACTTATAAAGTGTGTTTTTTTTAATCATTAGACTTTTCCAAGTCCTCAATTTAATCTTTCAGTTCACTCAAGGCAAATAAATTAGTCATATTGTAATGCCGATGAAAATGATGCTTTACTCTTCTAACTCTTTGTCAGTGGCTTAGAAAGCATAGCTTTTGAATAGTATGCTAAACTTTCCAACATTTCAGTGAAGACATTTGATGAGTTGGAGTAACTCTTCATTAAGAGGTTTGCTGAAGCTCAGCAAAGGGTGACTGTAGGCGATCTCGTTGTGGCTCAACAACACCATGGTGAGTCCCACATTGACTACATTCTCATATGGCATAATTCGAGTATGAAATGTGAACCATAACTATCTGAATAGATGCCATCAAGATTCTACTTAAGAATATCCATGGTCCGATCGCCTTCATGCTCAAAGGTTTCACCATCAAAATATTTGAGAAGTTAATCAACAAGGCAGCTAGCTTACAAGGAGAAGCTAAATAATTACCTTTTTCGAACCAATCAATAAAGCAGAAGCTACAAAAAGCTTACGAGAAGAAGCCTGGGGCAGTGATAACAGTGGACAAGGGGAAATAGATGGCCAGAGAGCAGTTTGAAAGACCTCGTACTCCACAGCCATCACTTCCACCTCCTCTACCACCACCAAGCCAGTCTTATCAGCCTCCATAGTATCTTGCATGGCCTGCACTACCTCCTCCACCATATCAAGATGTAGTGGACATTGGGAAATGAACCGAACCAACTGGCAGGTACCGTTCAAGTTCGCTCGCAAAGATCGAGCTCGAGCTGGCTCAGCTCGAGCTCTTTTAGATGGTGTGTTGAGCTCATTAAAAAAATTTATGTTTATGAGCTCTTTAACAAGCCTTAATGAGCCTTAATCGAGCCATTATCGATCCTTAATCGAGCCATTATCTAGCCTTAATCAAGCCTTATACAGTATTGTTTATGAACAAGCCTTAATCGAGCCTTAATTGAGCCATTATCGAGCCTTAATCGAGCCTTATACAGTATTATTTGTGAACAAGCCTTAATCAAGACTTAATCGAGCCATTATCGAGCTCCTTAATGAGCTTGTTCATGAGCTTTAAATGATACTGTTCATAAACATAACTAAACTGAACAATAACTTGTTCAAGTTTGTTCATTTAACAATCGAGTATTTACAAAAGTGTTCAAGCTTGTTCAATTAATTAAATGAATGAACATAAACGAGCTCTAATCGAGCCGAGTCTCAGTAGCTTGTTGAACGCTCGGTTCATTTACACCCCTAGTACACATACCCGCAACCAGGTAGCTACGGTCCACCTACTCTTTTGGATAAACTTAACAAGCCTTATTCATTTAAAGGGAGGTAATCAGGAAGATCCTTAAAAATCTCTTAAAGAAGCATAACTTTTAGCTACTTAAACCTAGAAGGCTAGAGGAAGTGGGCAAATGCAATGATTCTAACTTTTGCCTCTACCACCGCATGTTAGGTCATGTTTTGGAAGATTGCTTTACATTCAATGACTGGCTTGAACATACCTTCAAGATCGGTGCTATAATTATCTCGAAAGAATACCTTGTGGAACAATCATCCACTTCCATTAGGGTAATCCTTGGGGATACCTGTGATCCTTCCAGAACTAAAGAAGGTTGGGATATTTCCTTATCATGTACTTCTAAGAAGATTGTATCAAAAATCAAGAAACTTTTTTGTCAGGTTTCTGAGCCAACTCGAACCTCCAACATTAAGGAAGGTTTGCAAGTTATCCAGGATAACTTGGGGAAGGTAGGAACTCAGCATTAGCAGCCTAAGCCAACCCGAGATAGCCAAGTAGCGCAACCACCAATCGAGTCCAGCCTCTAGCCCACAGTTGTAGCTACTACTACTCTAGTGACCTATACTTCAACTAACTCTTCCTTTGGTAGGAATCTTGTATCAGCGGATGAGGGCATCAAATCCTTTACCCCACTTACTTTACCTGACTTCTGCTATGTACCTCCTTTAAAATCCAAGAAATCAAGGAATAAAGCTAGTTTGAATTATATTTGTGTCACTTCTGATAGGTTGCCTAACTCTACTTTTTTTAGAAAACTCTTCAAGTATAAACAAAAATTATAAAAATTCTAATTTTCCTCTTTCTATTTTAAAGTTGGACTTTCCTTCTCTAAATACTACGGGTCGTCTCTTGAGATAGACTTAGAATCATCCGATTCTGAGAGTTCCATAGGAGAAGTTCCAGGTGAGCCTGACGAGCAGGTAGAACCTTCCACTAACTTGCCATAAGAGATCATCAAAGTCAACCTCCGTAGTGGCAAGGTTTTACCTCTTAGGGAAATACCTCAAGATAGAGGAAAATAATTCATTAGTTTAGATGATCGAGATGCCCCTCCACAGGATGCTCCACCCTTGGATATTCTTGTGGAGGATCAGCCCATAGTGGATTATAATGTCCTCTCTCACCTAAGAAAGTTGTCATCTAAGTTAAGCATATATGATGCCCTTGCCTTATCCAAAGAGATGAGAGAGTCATTAATCAAGGCTCTTCTTGATCCTGAAATATGCTTCGCTCAGCTGACCACTATTGGAGAGGAGGCTCATTATTCCAGAGAATCCTAAGGAGTCACTTTCACAGATGAAGACCTTCTTCTGGGGGACATGGAGCACAACTATCCCCTCTACATTACAGTGGACAGGGGCCAATTCAAAATCTCCAAGGTTCTTGTTGATCCAGGTGCATCGGTGAACATTATGAGTCTAAAGACCCATTGCCTATTTGAGGATTGACATCTCCACACTTTGAGGAGATCGGATGTTGTTAAGAGGATTAAATGAACAAGGCAAAAGGGCTTTAGGTTCCATGATGTTACCTTTGGAGATAGGTGAATGGAAGACTGAAGCTAAGTTTTATATAATTGATTCAAATACTTCATTCACTACTTTGCTCAGTAGGCCTTAGATACATCAGAACAAGATGATTCCATCCTCCCTTCTTCAGTGCATTAAGTTCAGAAAGGATGGAATTGAATATTGTGTCAAAGGTGATGAAAAGCCATTTTCAGTCAGAGAGGTTCAGTTATATGAAGATGTAACCTATTATCTTCCTCAAAACACCATCTCTCATGAACTTGGTTAGAATTTAAATGCAAACGAAAAAGAATAAAAAGAAAGAGAAAAAGGAAAATAATGAGAAAAGAAAAATGATGGTTCAAATGAATGAGAAAATGACATTGAGGAAGAAGTAGAGCCACATATCACATTCCACCCATAGTTTATTCCATCATATGGACACATGGGTAGGATGACTCGACCTCCACTAGGTAGAGACAAAGGCAGTCCAGAGGTGGAAGACTCTTAGTTGGCAGCCAGCCAATAGGGGTTATATTCCAGTTCATAGGAGTACCCTTACTATTCACATAGACTTGGAATCCAGCTCAGAGTATGAGTTTCATATGATTAATATACCAACCAACCCCTCTCAATGGGTTTCATTGGAGGTGACACTCGAGCCAAATAGGGATAAAGACCAGCAGGCCTTTAGACCAAGCAAAGTATTCGAATCAAGTTTATGTGAAATTATTAGATAGTGGTTAGGAACTTTAGCTCTAACCTCACTTTCATCTCAAAAAGATGAAGGTTTAGTAGTTAAGGAAGCCCCTAAGTCTTTCATTGATGTGAAGCTGAAGAGATTCTTTTTTGGATCATCATCCTCAAGTCCTGAAGTTGATGTAGAACTTGATGATGATTCATATAAAGAATTAATGGAATTTCCTTTTGAATGGTACTTTGCAAATCTTAAAGGTTTGATATACATATAAGATGGAATAACAAATAGGATTAATCAAGATTAGGATTCGATAAAATGGGTCCAGTCGATGATGACGATTACTGCTTAGTTGTTACCAATCATCTGGAGCATGATAGGTTCTTCCCAAACCATACTAACTCTTATGAGGAAGTATGCATAGAAACTTCAAATTATCCAGTGTATCTCCAAATCAAAGATGCACCACCAGAATTTGAAGAGAAAATCCATTCAACAATTGACAAACTTAAAGAAATCAACCTCGGGACAGTAGAAAATTCTTGCCCGATATACATTAGTTCATTGCTGAATGAAGAAGAAACCAAATGACTTAGGCTATTGATTAAGTTTAAGGACTGGTTTGCATGGAATTATGAAGAAATGTTCAGATCATCTCCTAACATAGCAATCCACAAACTAGCAATAGATCCTAACGCCAACCCATATGAAGTAAGCTCCTAGATGCATGCAATTAGAAATCAAATAATAGGTCATTTCTAAAGCCAAAAAATTGATCGATGTTGGTTTTATCAGGGAAGAAAAATACCCTACCTGGTTAGCAAGTGTCATTCCAGTTAAGAACAAGAATGACCAAATTCACATATGCGTCATTTTTAGGGACTTAAATAAGGCATGCGTTAAGAATGAGTTTCCTCTTCCTATAGAAAAATTAATGGTGGACATCTCCTCATCTCATGTAGTATTCTCCTTCATGGATGGGTCATCTAGCTACAACCAAATCAAAATGGCCCCCAAGGATGAAAGAAACACTACTTTTCAAATCCTGATTGGAATCTATTGTTATAAAGTCATGCCTTTCGACCTTAAAAATGCTGGTGCTACATACCAACGGGCCATGACTCAAATATTCAATGAACTCATCCATTATTAGGTTGAGTTCTATCTTGATGATTTAACAGTCAAAAATAAAGGAAAGGAAGACCACCTCTTTGACTTGAGAGTAGTTTTCGAATGGTTAAGACAATACAACCTCAAAATAAACCACATGAAGTGTGCATTCGGAGTAGCTTTAGGAAGTTCCTTGGTTTTATTGTCTGACACTAGGAAATAGAGATAGATCCAGAAAAGATCAAAGCTATCTTAGAAATGACACCCTCTAAAAGTCTAACTCAACTCAAATCTTTTCAAGGGTGATTGGTGTATCTAAGATGCTTTATCTCTAACCTATCAGGAGATGCAAACCATTTTTAGCACTTGTTAAAATGGACGTCAAGTTTAAGTGGGATGACAAGGGCCAGCATACCTTCAATGATATCAAACAGTATTTGGTGAAGCCACCAGTTTTAGCAACCCCTATCCCCGACAAGCCATTGATCCTTTACACAGTTGCATTAGATGACTCCCTTGGTGCTTTGTTGGCCCAAGCCAATGACAAAAGGAAGGAGAATGCTCTCTACTACCTCAGCCATCGTCTGATCCCTGCTAAAGTGATTTACCCACCTATTGAGAAACATTGCCTAGGTTTAATCTTTGCATCTCAAAAGCTACAGCACTATATGATTTCTCATAAGGTGAACTTGATTTCAAGAATCAATCTAATGTAGTATCTCATGACACGGCCAATGCTATACAAATGTTTGGCACATTGGTCCATAATTTTCTCATTGTTCGATATCACATTCATACCCCTCCGTGCGGTTAAAGGATAAGCACTAGTAGATTTCTTCACAACACACCCACTTCCTGCTGACTCTCCACTTAGTGATGATCTCCCTGACAAACAAATCATGAACTTAGGGGAGGTTGACAATTGCCAATGGGAGATATATTTTGATGGTGCGGCTTCCTTTCATAAAGGGGAAGCACCACGATCTACTCTTCCAGGAAAGGCTGGGGTAGGAATAATTATCTTAACTCTAGATCGTGATGTGATGAGATTTTTATACTATCTTTTCAATCCATGCACCAATAATGAAGCCTAGTATGAGACTTTGATTGCCGGTCTAGAGTTAGCCATTACAATATGTGTTAAAAGCATCAATATCTATATGGATTCTCACCTAGTCATCAACCAGATTGTTGGGTCCTACAAGGTTCTCAAACCTAAGCTTCGTCATTACCATGAGTATACCATGAAGTTGTTGGCCTAGATCCCTGAGGTCACCTCTACAAGGTCCCTCGAAGAGAGAACGCAGTAGCAGATGCTTTGGCCAAACTTGCCAAAGAATTGGCATGTCAAAAATATGAGTCCATTCCAATAAGGGTCCAAAATAGACAAGTCCTATCCTTTATTGATGCTGAACTCGTTGAGAGACTTTCTCTTGAAGGGGAGATTTTCAATGCCAAAAAGGATGAGGAGCTAGATTGGAAGCAACTGTTCATAGACTATTTGAACACCGGCAAACAACCTCAAGCAAAGTCACAAGCCCATCTGGTGAAGCAGAGAGCAATCTCCTATGCTCTCATGGATGGCACATTATATTGATGATCTTTAGATCAATTGTGGTTACATTAATTAGACAAACACTAAGCCCATAGGATTGTGGAGGAGATACATTCAAGTCTATGTGGAGTGCATCAATCTGGTCCAAGATGAAAGCAAAGATCAAGAGACTAGGATACTACTGGCCTTCGATGATTATAGACTGCATGAACGTGGCTAGGAGATGCCATCGGTGTAAGGTGCACAGTGTGGTCCTACATCAACCACCCAACATTCTACACCCTACTTTGGCTTCAAAGCCATTTGACTGTTAGGGTACCGATATTGTGGGTCCGATTGATTCTCCTTCTTCCAAGGGTCATCAGTTCATCTTAGCTGCCACCTACTGCTTTTCCAAGTGGGCAGAAGTATTCCCACTTAAAGATGTCACAGCTCAGCATGTGTTTCAATTTTTTCAGGAACCATATCATATATAGGTTCAGGGTGCCTTGATGAATTCTATCTGATAATGGTACTATATTTAAAAGCACCAAGATCAACAACTTCGCTAGAAGACACAGTATAGGTTGGAGATACTCCACTATCTACTATCCTAGAGGAAATGGCCTAGATAAGCATTCAACAAAACTTTCATCCAGATACTAAAGAAGACGCTCGACGATAATAAGCGATAGCGTCATGAGCAGTTGATTTAAGCTATGTGGGCCTACCGCACCACATACAGAACTCCAACTCAATCTACCCCATTTTCCTTAGTGTATGGATCCAAAGTAGTTCTACCTTTAGAAGTTCAAGTCCCATCACTAAAGATAGAATTGGGTAGTAAAATCACTACATAATAGAATGCAAAGTTTTGGTTAGAAGAGCTCAAGGTTTGGAGGAGAGACTCCTACGGGCATGCCAGAATCCTGAGTTGTACAAGGCCAAAATGATTCAAGCTCACAACAAGCTAGTCCTCCTAAGTCTTTTCAAGTAGGAGAACTTGTATTAGTCCTAAGAAGACTAATTGTTATCAGTCAAAAGATGGGAGGCAAGTTTAAACCCACTTAGGAAGGCCCTTATGTCATAAAGAAAGCCTACCAAGGAGGATGTTATCAGCTTATTGATTGTAAAGGGGAACACCCAATGCTTCCAATTAATGGGCTCTATTTGAAGAAATATTACCCATAAAAATATGTTTGAAAATAATTATCATCAAAAGAATAAAATTTCATTCCAATTCTTCATTCTCTTCTCTTCATTGGAAGTGTTATTTGCTTATCTTGTGAATCCACTGTGACGCATTTTAGGATAGGTGTAAGAGAACCTAGGAGGCATCTATCCCTCTTTCATAGCACAAATACAATCAAACACAATTCCCCGATGCTACTATAATTGGTGTGATAGAACCCAAGAGACATCTTATTTCGATTAGCATAACTATGTTTGGTGTGAGAAAACCCAAGCAACATCCTTTCTTGGTGGGTTAGCTGCCATCCGTGGCACATTTCATCAAATTTCCCAAACGTGTTTAAGGTAAGTGTAAGATAAACCAAGCGGTGTCCTATTCCCTTTAACACAAGCACAAAAATAAACACATATCTTTTGTCTGAAGCTATTTTGATGTGGGAGCAAGTCCCCTATGGCACTCACTCATTAGCTACTCTAGGTCAGGTTGACATATTACTTTACTAGTACATCACCCTAGTGGTCACTTTTTTGGAAGATGCAAGTCCCTAAACTTTCTTCCTAACTTGACCATTATAAACCGATGAGCACTTTGTTAGTTTGGTAGGCTTCACTGCCCATCCAGTAGGCTACCTCATGTTGACCTTGTTTAAGAAGATGTGAGTCTCTGAGCTTTCTTCTTGAACTAGCCATCATGTAATGACTAGGTTAAGTATATTTGTGTCTTAGGATAAGTCCCCCAGAGACTCCTTTCTTCTTGACTATTTTTGATTTGACATAAGTCCCCCAGTGGCCTTCACTCAATAGTCACTCTAGGACAAATAACACTTATCGAGATGAAGATAGGCTATCCCGACAATCAGTTCCATAATAGGAGGATGTGAGTCCTCGAGCTTTCTTCGTATGTTGATTATCACAAATCGATGGGCACCTTAGGTTGGTTGATGTTTGCTATGTTGACAGCAACTTACCTGGTGGATACCCCACTCTTGGCAGATGTGAGTCCCCGAGTGTTCTCCTTGAGTTGGCCACCGAATACCTTTGCAGCTTATCTTCTCTGAGGTGTTGGATCAAGCCCTTAGCGGCCCCACTCCTGTGGGCACTCTATTTGGATCACATCTTTTACGACCCCATTTAGACACTACCCAGGTTATTTTTGGATTGGATAGCCCCCCATTCCTAGTAGCCACCCCTATGGTTAAAGAATTCATTCAGCGGATGCACAGATTCTCCCTTGGTTCAGTAAATCTGAGATAGGTCTAGCTTGACATAAGCACCTTCTCAGAATGATCCCTCGCAAACAAACAAGGTCCATGGTAAATAAACAAATTAATTTGCTTGAGGATTAGGAATTCAACCAGGCATCCTATTTTAGGCAGAAGCGAACTCCCTATAAGAATTTCTACTGAGTTGAGATAAGCCCTGTGGTCCACTTTCTCAGATTCACCTTAGGTTCAATCTATTTTCCATAAGTTGGTTTCCCTGGCGATCATTTCACTTTGGAAGATGTAAGTCTACTATGCATTCTTTCTAGCATGACTGTCGCAAACCAACGAGCAACCCTAAGTCGAGTTGACATGTTACCTTATTAATGTGTTACTCCAGTAGTCTTTTTGTAGTGGAAGATGTGAGTCCCCGAGCTTTCTTCCCTAAATCAGCTGCTGGAAATTGAAAGGCACCCCTTTGGTTGGATAGTTCTTCCCTCAATCGAGAAGCTACTCCCTTTGGATTGATAAATCTGAGCTAGATCAAGGCCTACATGGCCCCTACTCAGTACAATCCATCACAAACCAATGAGATTCATTAGAAATAATTAAAAAATGAAATTAATATTTACTATCTTTGAGCTGATCTAAGTCCCCTAGTGGCATTCACTCGATCCTTAGGTTGGTTCAATCATTGCCTTGCCAACCGATCACCCCAAAGAACATCTACTTTGAGGATGTAAGTCTACTATGCTTTCTTCCTAGTACAGCTACTGCACACCAAATGGTAATCACTTTGGTTGGTTAGCCCTACTATGTGGTTGGTACACTACCCTTTTGGATTGGCAAATCTAAGCTAGATTAAAGCCTACACGGCCCCTACTCGGTGCAATCCATCACAAAGCAACATGGTTCATCTCAAAATCCAAAATTTAAAGCTGAACAAAATAAATCCAATCAATCACCCCTAGTAGAGCCAAATCAAATAATCAAAAACAAACTAACAACCAATCAATCAAATTGAATCAATCTGCTTCTCCTCAGTAAGATGTAAGTCTTTCTAGTTCCCCCAGTGGATCTAGAATTTTATTCCCTCAGCGGATATCACAACATATAATCCCCTTATGGATGACTTCAACCTCTTTCCCTATTGGAAGGTTAACATGTTCTATCCCTAGCGGATTCCTCCTTCACTCCCTTATGTCTATGACATGAGTAGAGTCACAGTACACTATGCTCTTGATTTCTTCTACACCTTGGGTTAGGAGTATATTATTTCTATTAGTGCTTGTGATCGTTCAGTGTTGTTGATTTCCTTGGTCAACACCAATACGTGCGGTATGCCTTGTCAGTCACACCACACCTATTGGGTACCCTTTGTTGACCTCATTCTTAAAATGAGCTCTCAACTTCTCCATCTTAAACATATGACTCCTCTTATATACTAAGAGTTTTCTTAGTATTAAGACACTTCTAGTGATTAGGTGAACACTTAACTTAATCCTAGAGACTTAGAAGAGTTAGCCATAGGAATAGCTCATGCTTTAGGGGTGTTAAGAAAATTTGCCTACCCTATAGCTTGAACTAAATCCTCACTTCCTTCTTTCAAGTCAAATCCAAATTCAAATAAACCAAGAACTTAAATCAACTTCAATTCCAAAATAACCTCAAATCAATTCCACTGAATATTCTCAAATCATGAATCAATTCTGAATGATTGAAACCCATGATTAAATTCCAAGCTAAAAAAACTTTCCTAAGTCCCTTTGATTCCATCTTAAGGACTTAGCTCAAATCAAATTCAAATCACTTCAAACTCAAGAAATTTTCTCATAACCCATTTATATTCTAATTTATATTCACAAATATAAATTAAATATAAATTCAAATAATGAAAAATAAAGCCAAAACTCAATTACAAGTTCAAAAATCTTTCCTAAGTCCCTTTGTTTCCATCTTATAGACTTAGCTCAAATCAAATCTAAATCAACTCAAACTTAAAAATTATTTTCATAGCCCATTTATATTCTCATTTATATTCAAAAACATAAATGAAATATAAATTCAAATAACCAAAACTAGATTTAAAACTCAAATTCAAATTCAACCAAAATTCAGCCCAAGCCTTTCAAGTCAAATTCTTGAACTTAGCCAAATCAAACTCTAATCAAGCCAAACCCTTGATTTTTCTTCATGATTTAATCAATCCTTCAATAATGAATCCAAATATAAATATAAACTTCAATCATCAAATCAAAACTAAATTCAAAACTCAAATCCAAATTCAATCAAAATTCAACATAAGCCTTTCAAGTCAAATTCTTAAACTTAGCTAAATCAAACTCAAATCAAGCCAAATCCTTGATTTTTCTTCATGATTCACTCAATCCTTCAATCATGGATCCAAATATATACATAAACTTCAATCATCAAACCAAAACTAAATCCAAAAATAAAACCCAAGTCAAACTCATGTCCACCCTTTTGAACTTGAAATTATCAATTGAAACAAAACCCATTTGACTCCAGGCCACTTGTAAATGGATTTATATTTCAAACATAAGTCCATATGTGAGTTCAATCAAAATTGAATCAAGCCTTGATCAAGCCACTTGACCCACTTAGGCTCACTTGACTCAAAGTGACCTAAAGTACCCTTTATGAGCCAAATTTTAATCCTACCCCAAATTGGATTGAACTAAGCCTAACTAAGCCTCACATTGTGAGCAACAATCATCATGAGATAATCAATCACTCAAATTGGGTTAAACCAAGTCAAACCCAAGGGTTGATCAAGTCAACACTTAGCCAAAATGAAACTTAAATTAACCAAAATTCACCATAGGCCAAATTGATTGAAACCATTTATCAAAACTAATTCATGATCACTGTTTGAAATGACCAAGTCATCATTTGAGCCTAACCTAGCCCAATTGGCCACTTGACTCAAGTTGTCCCAACTTGACCTAAAAAGTCAAAATATGTCAAATCTTGACTTAAGACAAATTGATTGAAACCAATGGGTCAAATTCATTCTAAATCACTTGTTGAACTTGACCAAAGCCTCAATTGGCCAACTAGACCCAACCTAGCCCAATTGACCATGAACCTAACTTGACCTAAAAGGTCAAATTGAGCCAAAATCAAACCAAAACAAAATTGATTGGAAACAAAGATGCTAAATCATTTCAAATGATCAACCAAACCTAAATAAACCCATGACCTAACCCAATTAGGTCAAATTGGTCAACTTGACCCATTTGACCTAAATAAAATCAAATGAACCAAAACCAAATTGAACAAAACTAATGGTGCCAACACATTTCAAATAGTCATATGAACTTGACCCAACCCATGGTTTGACCCAATTTGACCAATTGGTCAACTTGACCCAAGTTGACCCATTTTGACCTAAATGGGCCAACATGAGCCAAATGACATCAAATCAACTCTAAATTTTTTGAAATTTGGACCAACCCAAATTCAAACAATTCTAAATTTTCCTACAGGGGTATCCCAAATTCAAAGCCAAATGACCATTTTACCCCTAGGTCAAGGGGTAACCTATGGCCAATTCCACTTAGAATTTGGTCTTAGCCTTTCCATAGCCACTTGACACCCTCTTAGTGGACCAAGTGGAAACTAGTGAGCTTGGTGCACATGACCCAATGGGTTTGGGTCAACCTAACCCAATCCAATGGCCAAACTGACCACTTACTTCAAAATGAGCAAATGGGAATCACTCCTCCACCTTGTTTTGCACATGGAAACTTCTCCACTACCTCCCTCTGCCAAAATCAAATCACATGCCATGCTAAATGGCTTAAACATCCCATTCCATGAGGTGAATTTGATAAAAATGGCTAAACACCTCTTGGTCGTCTGATCCTTAGAGGGGGAGATATACTCCCCCTCATTTCACTTCATTCCAACAGACTTACACTCGGTTGAGCTAAAGAAACTCAAAGCAAGCATTCTCAAGCTTCTCTAAGGTCTCCAAGGCTCATTTGAATTCTCCTCTTATTGGTTTCCTTAAGCCAAAAATGTGGGAGCTTGAAGGAAATTCTACTTTACTCAATACCCAATATCAAGCTAATTTCTCTTGCAAGAACCCTCAAGGGACTCAATCAAGTTGATCCAAAGCTTCTTCCAAGCTTCCAAGGCAAGGGAGGTGGGAGCTAGACCAAAGTTGCAAGCCTAGGAGGAGGATGTTGGCCAATTGAGCAATCCAGTTCATCCCAAAGCTTGAAACCTTCAACAGAGCTTCATCTCCACTAGCCAAAGCTACCTCAACGGTTGGGAGTGCCGGTGATAGCCTCCGGAGAGATATGGATCAAAACTGAGCTTAGGTGTAGGAGTTCTCCATCTTTTATTAAGAGAATTTTTATCCTAAGTAAAATTGGTTGTTGGATCTACTTGTGCTTACTTCTATATGGTGTGGGTAAAATTTGAGCTCAATCGAGCTCGGATCAATTCCTAAGGAGTGGGCGGTTGCTCTCTCCCGTAGGCGAGCTCTGTGATGAATCATGGACCGTCCATCTGCACATTTTGGATGGATGATCCTGATTAATCCTCATAGGATTCCTTAATTTACCCCTTAAGAATCGTAGGTTTAATCATTATCGTCCAATCTTTGATCAGACTATCGAAAAGAAAGCACGTAGCACTGCCAACTGACGTGATATTATATGTGATTACTTAAATAGCAAATCCCATCGTGCCACATGGAAAGTGTACACCGCATCAGCGGCCAATGTGGTGCCAAAGGGATTAGTTAATTAATTTGGGATTTAATTAAGTTTTAATCACTGAAACTTCAAAAATACATACTAAAAGTAGAGGAATCAGAAAAATACAAAATAAAATGCATTGTGAAGAAAATTTAGAGGGGAATTTATTAAATTTATTTCCAATTGATTTTGAATAATTAAGTTTATTAAAAACTTAATAACCCTAATTAGGTCATAATTACTTTATTAATTGATTCCAAATTTCTCAGATGTATTTAGTGGGATAACCTCTGCGTCCCCTAATTTTATTGGAATTTATTGATGAGTTAATTAAGAAATTCAATTATTGAATCCTTAATCACTCTCTTAAATGTAATTAAGCCTAATTAAGCATGTGAACAGTGGTTTAATCCCTTGATTAAGTTAATTTAACTTTATTTAAGTGAAGAGGAGGTTTATGAAATGGGCTTGGGGTATTTTCCCCAAGTCATTCCCTAAACCCCTTTCCTTCCTTAATCTAAATTTAATTAAGAGCTAATCTACTAATGACCTACATAATTAACTTGATAAAACTTTTAAAACATTCCAAAACTTAATTTACTCTTCTTGGGTAGATACTTAGGTGTTCAATAACCTAAGTAGCTTAAGGAAATCAAATCCAACCTACATGTGTGGGAAGGGTTATGAAAGTAATTAAATTATGCCCTTTAGCTTAATTAATCATTAATTGTGAGCCAAATGCATTAGGCCCCTTTCTTTCTTAGGTGCACTACTAATTTAAATTCTTTGTGATTTTATGTTATAAATTGGCTCATAATTATTTGGTTAAATATATTAAAGTGATTTAAGTAAGGGGTAATTACTGAACTTAGTGAACACCTTAACCTAATCAAAACATAACATCCATTTAAGGGTTCTAAAATTTAAACTAAAATAACATATATATGTGGGAGATGGGTTAGGACCAGCAAACCTTCTCACATTTTCTAAAATTCAAATCAAACTCAAAACTGGATTGAAATTTTCTTAAATCAACTTTGATTCACTTTAAAAAATCTTACTCCATAGGATTGTCTTTAGGAATTAATTAGAGTGAATGAATTTACATGCTTAAATTACTTCATTTATTTCCTAAACATGTTAAATGTGTATGTCATATGAAAATCAGACATTCATGTCTTTTGAAAAATCAAGTTAAAATGATATGTTTCCTTTATGTCAAATTGCATGTTTTGGCTAAAGTAAGAATATGAATGGCTATTATCACTATTAAATACAAAACTATTTCAAAACTTAGAAATCAAACATTATAAATGAAAAGTATGCTGCTTATAAGTACTTATAAACTTGCATGTGAAAAACATTAAATGTGTTATGTGGTTTCCTTCGTTTTCTTAACATATGTTTGTATTGGATTTGCAAAGTGTATAGTACATTTGAAAAGGACATAACACTTGCATAAATCCATTCCTATACATTCTTATGTCATGACTTAAGAAGGAACTCCACAATCACACATGTAAACTAAACAATCAAACCAAAATCAAACAAACATAAACTTTTTGCATGATTCTCTTTCAATGCATTTCTTTTTGCACATGCACATGTATTTAAAAAAACTGGTATATTAGTCTGGACAACCCCAGGATTGCGGGGATTTAAGTAGCCCTAAGTAGGTTATGTACCTTACACCTCTGGTGCTAACAATGATGTCAAACTCACTTATGTCTTTTATGCTTGTAAATGTGCATATAAAAAATAGATAAATGAATCACTCTCTTCTACTTAACAAAATCTTGCATCATGAAGCATCCAATTTTTCTTAAGTAAAATCCCTTAGCATTCATCATTAAGGTGTGCTAAATATTTCCATTTGCATGTATAGATATGCTTAAGGTCCATCCATATGCATGTTACACATGTTGGGAAAGAAATAAAGTGTTGTGTTTTATGATAGTAATTCACTTTACGTATTCTTAAAATGTCTTTCTCTTTGAATAGGTTTATTTAGCATTGTTATAAACTTAGAATTAATTAAAACACATAATAAAATATTCACTAAACAAAAGTCATTAATGAATCTACCTTAGAAATTACTTAAGGTATGGAGGAAAGAAAGGTTATCTTCTCTTTTCCTCTCTTCGTAACACTTAGTAATTAAGTGTAGGCTCATTCAAACCAAACTCAAATCAAAATAAAACTTAACCAAACCAATTAAACCTTTTAAATGAAACCACCCTCTAAGTTGAACCTTTCATACTTAGAAAATTCTAACCTTAAAGCTTAGCTAAGACATACCACACAAACTTTACATGGCACACACATTAGGCTAAGTCACCACTTCTAGCCCTATGTTAGGGTGGTGCATGGTTTGATGTTTGCTTTTATTTTGTAATGTAATGTTTTAGTCTAGATGCTAGGTTATATATGCATAGACAGAATGATAGGATAATCTTAGTCTAATTATTATGTTCTGCAAGGGATTGTGCTTAAGGGGTGCTGTAATAAAAATATAAATGCTTTTGTTGTGTAAGTTGCTTATACCCCTAAGCATGATCCAAAATAAGCCAGGTGGACTTGGTTACCCATGTGTGGGGTGTTAATTCTAATACATGCTTGGGATTGTATGCTGTATTTAGCTAATCTCTATCTTGCAAGTGTTTAGTTAGATTTACTTTTCCTTTTTATGTAATTTTGTAATTAGGATTTGGAATGATTGTTATGGGGGATTAGGATGAACATTGGTCATAACACTATATCTTATGTATCATGTGAAGCCTTTGGAGTATCCACCTTCCAACCAAGTCAAAAGGAAGGAAGAACTAAATAAAGAAAGAACCAATTGAAGGAAGAACCAAAATGAAGAAAAGCAGAATGAAGAATGAAGACCCCCCATAATAATGAATTCCTTCTTGATTGTAATTTATTCATTTGTAATCTAGGTTGTATAAGGGTGGAGCTCAGCTACCTAATTTGTTTTTTTGGTTTGTGCGGTGGAGCCCGACCACACTTGGCCACTTATTCTTTTGCACTAATTTCATAAATGGTTTGATGTTTGTTTAGCTTGTGCATTAAGATAGCATGTTTTCCTAGTTTCATCCTCGCTTTGATGCATGGCCTGGATGACGATTAGACTCTTAGGAAAAAATAAATTTTATATCCAATTGATTAACTCAAAACTAAAAATTAAACAACTAATAACTTCATTTAAAGCTTAATTAAAAAAATCAAGATAAAAGAATTAGCAACCCCTTAGCTGGATGTTGTACTTTCTTTCTCACATCATGCATAAAAAATATATTATCTCACTCTTGATTTGGAGGGTTTCCACCCGTGCCAGAGAACTTGGCTTAACCTTTGAGAGCAATGGTGAAAACACACCTCCTTTCTTACTGATTTTGGCTAATAATCTAATTTCTCATGCATTAGGCATATGAATCCTATAAGCCTGTGTCAAATGGATAGTCCAAAATGAAAAATAAAAATGTAATAAAATTTGCATTAGATTTAGGTCATTAAATCATGCCCTACATGATCAAGTCTCTTAGGGAGTGCATTTAAAGATTTAGTTTCTTTCAAAATCAGCAACAGCTTAGCTATTTTGCAAAAGCATATGACTTGCCTACATGTATTTAAAATCATAGGAGGGGTTAGTTGGCAGCCATCCCCAGGCGGTTGTAAGTCTAAATGGTCGGGTGGTTTATTTTCTCTTTTAGAGGTTAACCAAATACCCATTTTTGCCTTAAATTTAGGTCATGCTTTGGCCCTCTCCAAAGCTCCCTAGATTTAGGATCCGAGGTTGCTTCTCCCCTTTGTGGTCTATAAGTATAAATCCTCTCCTCTTAGGCATATCAACAATCTTGTGTCATGGAATTGTAAGCCCTAAATTTTTAATTAAAATTTAACTTAAACAAATAAATTATTTCAATTTCAAAAATATAAAGCCCAATCATAGGATAGTTTGGGATGCTTACTAGGCTTCCTAGTATCATAAGCATCCCCTACTTATTCCCCTTTTGGATTCGATAATAACTCCCTCGCCTTGATCAATCTCACTTGATCTTCCAAAAATAAACCAATTGATTGATAGTCCTATCTTTGGAATCTTTGTAGACAATGATCATTTACCTTAATCGAGAGTATTCCTAAAGATTCCTATTTTTTAGGATGTAATTAACTATGGGGGCTTGCCTCCATAGGGAACTTAGCGAACCCGATTTAAAATAAACCCGGCTTTACTTTTCCTGTAGAGTAGGGGAAGAATCTCTGGTACATACAAAGACCCATTGTTCTTAGGAGTCCTTATTCAGGTGATTAGGTCCATTATAGGATGGTGTCTTCTATCTTTCAAGATAGTACACATTTCCTCAAAGTTGTATCCGATCACCATAATAAGAACATCTACAGATCTACGTGGTATCCCAACAAGGTGTTATACTTTTGTTTTCATTTATCCTCTTTCCAAAAGGGATAGATGAAAGCAGGAATATATAATTTTCACCAAAATCGTCTACAAACCAGGTCAGTTTGAAGAGGACAGTTGACACCTCTTTCGAGCAAAAATCAGAGCCTCATCATATGAACTACAGGCCTTGTTCGCCTCCAAACCCAATCGGTTTGACGAAGATAGTTGACGCCTCTCTCAAGCGAAAATCAGAGCCTCGCCGTATGATCCACGGGCCTTGATTGCCTCCAAACCCTATTGATCCGATGAGGATAGTTGATGCCTCTCTCAAGGGAAAATCGGAGTCTCGCCGTATGAACTACAAGTCTTAATCAATAAAGCAAATAACCTTTTTTTGTAGAAGAAGGTCAGAACCTTGCTAAAAAAAAAAGAAAAAAATTATTATCTTTAACCCCTAAACTTATGCTAGATAATTTATCATCCAACATAGAAGAATATTAGAACATATGGGAGAAAACTATGTCTTCTTACTTTACCCCAACAAGAATGGGGAGGATTTATAACCACATAGGCAAAAGGAATAAATTTTGAGAAGTAATTTGGAAATATTTAAATAGATTTCAAAATTTTTGTGCTCAATTAAATCTTTCCTTTTATAAAAGTTGAAAAAAGAAAGAAAATAATAATAATTTCAAAAAAAATTTAAAAAGCCCAAAGATTCTGCTCATCGGCACGCGTTTGCGCACATGATCATTAGTCGCAGGCGCTGTTTGTGCCCACGGGCGTGCCCGCCAATGCCTGGGCGCACCCATGACCCCTCAACCCTATGCCCGTGAGTGCCCCCATGCGTCCACGGCCTTGTGGCCCTATGCCCGTGTGCTCCCTGTGGCCCTACACGTCCGCTTCCGTGAACATAGTTGTGTGCACCCATTAAAATCTGTTTTCTTACACTATATGCGACGCAAAAGGTTAATGAACCCAAAAATTTTATTAATATAAAGAAGTTGTTATTTTTAATTTTTTGGCATGAATTTTTGGAAGTTAGAGATAATATCATCCAAAAATAGGGGGCAAATGATATGATATTGAAAATTCCACTAATTGAAGCACGAATCTTAATGTCGAAAGCAATCTGATTCTGAGCCTAGACTAACCTAGATCAAGTGCTTAAAATATAATTAAAAACTATTGGATATCAATCAACTCCTAAATATGTAGTGTTTATAGTCAAATCGAGCATCTTGAAGAGCCAGATCTAACAAGCCCAATATTTCCTAATTTTGACTTTATTTGAGCATTCAAATATTTAAAATACATCAGATGATCAAAGAAATCATTTTGATTTGTCGGATGGAGTCGTTCGGGTTTTGCATGTATTTATAGAAATGTCACTTTTCTAATCTATAAATAGCACCTCATTCTTCATATGAGGGGGAAAAGAGAAAGATGAGAGAGCTCTGAGATGTGATGAGTCTCGAAACTTAATTCGTCACGCCAACCGTTGCCGGATTATCGCTCCACCGCCGGGTCATCGCCGCTGATCGCTTGCTGCTACCATCTTCACTACCACCGTCATCACACTCATCGCCATCGGCCACCACCGCCGGCTATCGCCGACATCGCTGCTATCATTACCGCTGACCACTTATCGCCCGGCCATCGCCGCCACCACCGCCTCCAATCACCACTGCCGACTATCGCTGCCACT